>JASDQU011441619.1:13949-24865 GCA_032191745.1 Picea mariana
TTTTCTAGATGTTCTACGAAATGGTTTTTTTCGCCGGTATCCGGTAATACAAATTTATACGAATCACTATTTTTTGTTGTTCAAAATTCATCTCTGAATGCATAAATGGATACAACATGTCGAAAAACCCCCGGGGCACTCATATTATTCATACATAATCATTCAAATCTACGAATCTAACAATTCGTAGAACATTTAGCCTACGACTATATATATATATATATATATATATATATATATATATATAATAAGTTGAATTGATAATCAAAATCAATTAACTTAAGGGTTTAGCTCAATCATTTATTCCTATTGTTGTTGGGTATTCAACTAGTTTTGTGCTAAAATGTGCCAAGTTTGAATCCCTTAGGTGACGTCCACTAGTTTGTGGACAAGTTTACTAGAAATTTCATCCACTAATGTGGGGAAGCATCCCTTGGATTTCCCCACAATTTATTTTTTATTTTTTTCGACTGGTGTAATCAACAACTAGTCGAGCACATACTCACTTGACATGTGGTGGTGTTATCCAACTACTACACAATGTCCCAAACGCAACACACAAGATAAGTCGGGGTCCAAACAATTTTTTTATTGAATACATACACAAAATTAAATTAACAAATTTAATACACCTTCATAAACTAAGCAATTAAAACATTACACAAAAGAGATCCTTTATCCTGCAAATAAAAATATTTCATATTTCATTGATCTTTAACAACAATAATAATAACAAACCATTTTAAAATTTAAATAAGTAAAAAACATTTCATATTTCATTGATCTTTAATAACAATAATAATAACAAACCATTTTAAAATTTAAATAATTAAAAAATTTAATTCAAGATAAGATGCTCTCCAAAAGTTAAAAAATATCAAATATGAAAAGAATAAACCATTATTATATTATATTATATATTTTATTAAATTAATATTTTAATATAACTAAAAATTTAATTCAAGGTAAAAGTATAAACCATTATTATATTATATTATATATTTTATTAAATTAATATTTTAATATAACTAAAAATTTAATTCAAGGTAAGATGCTCTCAAATCCAAAAGTTAAAAAAATATCAAATATGAAAAGTATAAACGATTAGATTGTATATTAATAAAATTAATATTTTAATATAACTCTATTTTGGAAAACCATTGATTTCAAAGAGCACAATAAAGGAAACTATATTGTGTAGTTTGGTAATTCGAGTAAAAATCTCTTCGAATCTAAAAGCTAAGTTTCGCATTCTCTAGGATGAAGGACCCCTGAAACAAGCCTTCATGCGAAGACTTTCGAGCAGATTCAACCGTCAATCATCTTCTTACAAGAAACATTGGCGGACACAGCAGTGGCAAGGGATTTTCTGCATCAGTTCCGTCCGAGCTGGATGTCCTGCGCAACAAGCTCAGTGGGGAACTCGGGGGGCTTACTGGCCTCTTGGGACCCTAACTTATTTGACCTTTCCTCTATGCTCAGCCCAGGGGGTATCTTACTTTCCGGATTCTGCTTCGAACTCAACAGACCTATCAACTTGCTCAACGTATATGGCCCCTGTTTTGACCGAAAAGCTTTCTGGCAATGACTCGATGACCTAGGCTTATTGGCGGCTAAGAACCTCATACTGGCCGGAGATCTCAACTTAATCACCAGTCCAAAAGAATTGTGGGGAGATAAGGCGTTGTCTGATCCTTTATCAAGCTTCTTTAACCATATTTTTTACAAAAATGCATTGATAGATATGAAGCCAGCTGAACTTCTGCCTACCTGGAGGAATGGACGTCAAGGATTTGCAAGTATTGCAAAAAGACTCGACCGAGTTCTTATTGCCGAGGAACTTCTTCTGCCCTCCATTTGCAGCCACGCTTGGGTAAAATTACCCTTCCTGTCAGACCACGTACCAATCTGTTTACAAATGGGTGAAGGCCGTTTTGGTACCGGAAAGCCCTTCAAGTTTAATCATCTTTGGTTGAGGGAGACCTCTTTTAACACTATGGTAAAGGCGGTTTGGTTAGACCATTCCCTCTCGTTACCTGAAGATGCACAAGGGAACCTGATTAGAAAGCTCTCAACACTAAAAAATCAGACTATTCAATGGTTAAGGATTAAAAAGAAAATAGAACAGGCTGAGCTAATTAGTATAGAACTGGAGCTGGAACATATTCTTAATCAAAAGCTACAGGATACTAGTCGTATGGATCTGGATTATAGAATTTTCTGCCTGGAGGAAGCCCGGAATAAACACCTTAGAGATGATGAGGAGAGATGGCGATTGAAGAGCTGTTTGCTCTGGCTGGCTGGAGGTGACAAAAACACAAGATTCTTTCACCGAATAGCCAGCTCTCGGCGATCAAAAAAGTATCTCTGGGATATTGAGGACGAGAACGACTTTTTACACCATTCACAGGCAGAACTCAAAACAATGGCCTACAACTATTATAAAGCTTTTTACAAGGAAACACCAGATCCTTCCCTAGCTGCTCAGACAGATTTAGAAGGCATGTTCCCAAAATTGGTCACAGCTGAGGAAGCCTTAATTTTAGAATCTCCCTGTACAAAGGAGGAACTGCTAGAAGTTTTAAAAGGTTTTAAGAAGGAGAAAAGCCCTGGTCCCGACGGCTGGTCGGTCGAACTTTTCCTACATTTCTTTGATCTTATGGGACAGGATCTTCTGGAAGTCGTCGAGGATGCGAGAAGCAGAGGGAAAGTAAATTCCTAGCTAAACAACACTTTTATTGTACTGATTCCTAAATCAAATCTCCCCAGGCAGTTTAATGATTTCCGTCCTATTTCTCTCTATAATCTCTGTTACAAAGTAATCACAAAACTCATTGCCAGAAGACTTCGGCCCTTTCTCTCCAAGACTCTTTCAGAAGAACAGCTTGGCTTCCTAAAAGGAAGACATATTCTTGATGCCATTGGAGTTGCTCAAGAATGCATTCACACCATAAAGACAAAGAAATTAAAGGCCATTCTTCTTAAGCTGGACCTCAAAAAGGCTTTCGATTGCATCAACTGGAACTTTCTGCACCTCATTCTCATACAGAGCGGCTTAGGCATCATTACAACGAACTGGATTATGGGCTGTATCTCCTCGGCCACCATGGCTGTCTTGATCAATGGGGAAGCATCTAAGACTTTTCATTGTGAGAGAGGGCTCCGTCAGGGTTGCCCACTCTCACCACTACTCTTCATTTTCATCTTGGAAGGACTCAGTATTCTACTCAAGAACAAACAAGTAGAAGGGCATTTGAAAGGGATAAAAATCGCGGGACTGACATATATCCTGCATATCCTTTTCGTTGACGATGTGCTGATCTTGTCGAATGCAAATCTGGCTGAATGGACCACCATTCATTCTTTACTAATTTTATTTTGTGATGTTTCAGGTTTAGAAATCAATGTCCATAAATCGACATTCCTAGTATCAAATGTCCATGAACCTCTGATTTCCGATTTAAAAGAGCTGTTTGGTATTACATCATTGGAGCTATCAAAGGGATTTTCCTATTTGGGCTACTTCTTAAAATYTGCCTGCTACACAAAACATGACTGGATCTGGCTAATTAAAAAATTTGAAGGCAGAATTCTAAACTGGCATAACAGATTCCTCTCTATGGGAGGAAGATATGTTCTGATAAAGGCTGTTCTGGAAAGTATCCCAGTCTTTTGGATGTCATTAGCCCATATCCCGACAACTATTTTGACCTCTCTTCGTCAACTCATCTTCTCCTTCCTTTGGACTGGCAGTAAAAAGAACAAGGGCTTTCATCTCAGCAAATGGGAGGTTTTATCTAAACCTAAGATGATGGGAGGTTGGGGCCTCAAAAATCTGCCTCTTTTTTATAAAGCACTCACGACAAACACTCTATGGAGAATTTTAATGAAACCGGGCCTATGGAATAGAGTTATCACTGCAAAATATCTCCGTTATATCTCGGTTCACCTATGGATAAGATTCACCTCAGGCAGCCCTACAAAAGGCTCTCGAACCTGGAAAAATCTCTTATCCTCCCTTCCGATTCTATTACAGTGGATCTCGTGGATTCTGGGTAATGGACGCTTAATTGAAGTGGGTAGAGACAGCTTCCTGGGTTTGGGGAGAAAAGTCTTACTCTCTCCTTCTCTCCTAGCGCACTTACAAGCCAAGAGTCTCATTTTCTTGAATCAATTCTGCTATCAGAACTCAGAAGGATCGTTGGGTAACTCTTGGCTCAGTGGATCGGATCTTCTACTGGATCCTGAGAATTTATCTGAATGGGACGACTTCATCAAGATTATAAAAGAGTCGGGCCTGAGACTACAAGAGAAATCAGATTCAATTTTCTGGACGGGAGGAGATGGCTCGGGCCAGCTCAGTGCTAAAAATGTCTATCTAGCATTGGCAACAAATCGCTGGAAACCACTAAAAGCCAGCTGGAGACAGAGAATTTGGAGGGACGACTGCCCTATGAAACTCAAACTTTTTGCGTGGCTCCTGATCGAAAACAAATTATTAATGTGGGAAAAGCTGCAAGCTCGTGGCTGGGAGGGCCCGAACCGATGTATACTCTGCAAGTCTGCCAGTGAATCCACGCTCCATGTCTTCCTCCACTGTTCCTTCATTCGAGCGATCTGGTCAAACATTACATCTGCGTTGAAGATCATCTCTCCTTGGTCGGGTTCCAGCATTCAAGAATGTTTTCGTATTTGGTTTAAGGATAACAACATACATAAATTGATTCCTGTCCACCTCTGCTGGCATGTTTGGAAGGCTAGGAACGAAGCAATTTTTCAAGACATGTCTCCGTCATTATATAGAATATCAAACCACTTTCTTGCTGAAGCTTCTAGCACTAGTTCGATCGTAAAGACACCGCCCTCCTTTCGACACACTTTTGTTATACCCACTGACGGGACAGTGGCCTGGTTCGATGGAGCCTTGCAACAATGAGGGGATCTTTGTGGAGCTGGGGGGGAAATTGTTCTAAACCCTCACACTTGCATTCGATGGACCATGAACTTCGGTCAAGGAACAAACACGAAGGCATAACTTCTAGGTGCTTGGGCATCTCTTGTCTTGGCAAGTCGATACACCGAAGAGTTGATACTGCTTGGAGACTCAAAACTTGCTATTGACTGGTTAAATGGTCTTGCTGATTTCCAGGTAGCAGTCCTTGGATGCTAAAAAGAGAGAACCAAAGAAGTAGCTTTGCTGTTTAGAAAACTCTCTTTCCAGCACATTTTTCGAGAAGAAAACAGTGAGGCAGATTCCCTCTCAAAAATTGCATTGCATCTTCCATCGGGCGAAATCTGCTATAGAATTTGGGAGAATGGCATTGAAGGACCAGCCAACAAGATTAAGCTTTGATTAGTCATTTACAGTTTGAATCTGAAAATCTTTGACCGGAAGCGGATCACTATTGAGAATTTTGAGTTGAAAGTCTTGACAATCATGAAAGAACCAAGCTTTTAGCATTCTTCCTAGGTTGAGCTGCCTGTCGTGTGAACGATCATTGCAAATTTTTATATCCTTTTGAATATAAAGAGTATTTTTCTCGTGGAAAAAATAGGATGAAGGATAATGTGGGACCCATATTATTTTGGGAAAAATTATATAAATTCAAATCGACAATGAAATTAATGTTATATACCATCATTTGTTATTTTGTGTATGGAGTATATATTTTTTAATTTTGGTAATTATTAATGTTATATACCATTTGTTATTTTGTGTATGGAGTATATATATATATATATTTTTTTTTTTAATTTTGGTAATTATTATTGAATCTAATTGTTTGTGAAATCGCAATTTTTTATTATTTGAATTGTAATGTTAAATGTATAAATATATTTAGCTCTAGAAAATTTTTCTAAGTCATCTAAATTATACAATCTTAACAATTGATATCTACAATTTTATTCATTGTTTCAAATTTTTGATCATTTTTTGAACAAAATCGATCAAAAAACATAACTAAAAAATGTTCAAAAAGTTTAATATTTAGACTCTTTCTTTTTGTGTATCTCATTCATGGAGTAGAGTTTAAGGAACACAAAGGATAAAATAAAACAACACTAATTTGATCTTATATTCAAATTTTTATGTAATTTATATAGTTTTTGGAAAATATTGGTGATATTTTAATTTTTTGTTACAAAAAAACCAGGAGCTACATAATTGAAATAATATGTATATTGCATAATGAATAAATTAAGATGATAACAATTGAGAAATGAGGGCTCGCTTATATACCCACGCAGGGGTGCCCATAACCGATAGTCATGTCTTTTCATTATTAATAATTATTATTTAATTATTATATTTATTAATATCTTATTTATGTGTATTTTATGTTCCTAACATTGCCTTGCTCTTAAAAATGCTTTGTCCTCAAAGCACTGGTAACGACGGGTGTAATTGGCGAAAATGTTTTGATTCCCATGATGCATCTTCTTCTGGAAGGTTTTTCCATTTAATAAGATATTCCTTGATTACGCGAGATCGTAACTTTTTTTCTCTAGTGGCAATAATGGATTTTGGTTCTAAAATGATTCTTCCTTCTTCATCCAACATAGGGAGCATTGTTTGCACCTTTTGGTATTTCCCTAAAAATGTTTTTAGACACGATACGTGAAAAATGTTGTGGATACGACTTTTATATGGTAATTCCAACCCATAAGCTACGTGACAGATTTTTTTGTTAATTTGATATGGTCCATAAAACTTCGGAGCCAATTTATTCTTTCCTTGGTGTTTAAGAGATAATTGTTTGTAGGGTTGAAGTCTTACAAATACCCATTCTCCAACTTCAAATTCTCTTTCTGTTCTGTGTTGGTCAGCTTGTTGCTTCATTATGTTTCTTGTTGTTGCTAAGTTTTCCTTGAGTATTTGAACAACTTTTTGACTTTCATCTAAATGATCTTTCACTGATGCAACTTTTGTTTGATTTGTGGCTAGCTCTTTCGACAATGGTGGTTGATATCCATAAAGAGCTTGAGATGGTGTTATTTTAGTCGATGTGTGATATGTGGAGTTATACCACCATTCAGCGAGGTGCAACCATTGAAGCCATTAATTTTCCTTATCAGCGATGAAGCAACAGAGGTAGGTTTCTAAGAATTTGTTGACAATTTATGTTTGGCCATCTGTTTGAGGATGGTAAGTTGAACTCATATTAAGAGATGTCCCGATTTGTTTGCAAAACTCCCTCCAAAAGTTCCCTTTAAACTTAACATCTCTATCACTGACAATGACCTTGGGGAAACCATGTAATTTATAAAAAAAATTACATAAGACTTCAGCTATTTGTTTTGCGGAGTCTGTTTTTCTTACTCCCATAAAATGTGCATACTTGGTTAGTTTGTCTACTATCACTAAGATTTTATCTTTTCCTTCTGATATGGTAATCTGTCAATGAAATCCATTTAAATTTCTTCCCATTTTGGTTAGTAATATGTAACAGATGGAGTACCTCGGGTGTTAATGTATTTTCACTCTTGTTTCTTTGACAAAGGTCACATTTTGCTACATATTTTTGAATATCTGCACTCATCCCTTTCCAAAAAAATGATTGACGAGCATTATAATATGTTTTGAAAAATCCAATGTGACCTGCAGCCGGACAATTATGTGCTTCTTGAAGTACCTTGGTTTTAAATTTTGAATTGGTATTCAAATAAATTCTTCYCTTATACCATAAGATGTCATTCTTCCATTCAAACTTGGGGTAYTGGGTTAAATAATTGATTATGGAACATGTCTCTATGTTTTTGGCATATTCAATTCGAATTTCGTTCAACCATTCCAGAATTGCTATTGATACTGCAAAAACTTGTGCTTCTTCATCTTTCTGTGAGAGGGCATCAACCACTATGTTATCTYTCCCTCTCTTATGTAATATCTCCATATCAAATGTGGCAATTTTCTCTATCCATTTCTGTTGTTCAGTAGTCAATGTTTWTTGTTGTAACAAATATTGCAGGCTATTATGATCTGTACATATCAAGAACTTGCTTCCCAAGAGATATTATCGTCATTTTGTTAATGCATGCATGATTGCAAGCATTTCCTTATTGTATGTGGACTGTAAGCATTCTTTTTTGTTTAGTTTATTKCTTTCAAATGCTATTGGGTGTCCATATTGCATCAACACTGCTCTGATCCCAAAACTTGAGGCATCACATTCGATTATGAAAGGTTTCGAAAAGTCAGGTGTAGCTAACACGAGTGTTGTGGACATAATTTTCTTTAAATTTTCAAAACATTTTTCAGATTCTTTATTCCATTGAAAGGAATTTTTCTTTAGGAGATTTGTCAGGGGGGGCAGTTAGATGAGCATAGTTTTTGACGAATCTTCAATAGTATCCCGCCAAGCCTAAAAATCCTCTTAGCTTAGATATACTCTTTGGCCTGGGCCACTCTGTAATTGCTTTTATTTTATTTGGATCTACCTTGACTCCCTTTTTGGATATAATGTGACCGAGATACTCTACTTCCTCCTTGCCAAATGTATATTTTGACATTTTTGCATAGAATTGATTTATTTCTAGAATAGATAATACTTGTCCCAAATGATTGATGTGTTCCCTCCATGTTTTTCTATACACCAAAATGTCGTCAAAGAAGACTAAGACATATTTTCTTAGGTGTGGATGAAATAGTTCATTCATAGCTGCTTGGAAGGTAGCAGGGGCATTAGTTAGCCCAAAGGGCATCACCTTGAATTTGTAGTGTCCTTTGTGAGTCTGGAAGGAGGTCTTGGGGACATCTTCTAATCTTACTCTAATCTAGTAATATCCCAATCTCAAATCAAGTTTTGAAAAAAAACTGTCTCCATGAAGTTCATCCAACATTTCATCGATGAAAGGAATGGGGAATTTATTCTTGATTGTTATCTTGTTAAACCCACAATAATCTATGCATAATCTGAAGGAACCATCTTTCTTTCGTACTAATACAACTGGGGTTGCATATGGGCTTCTACTTTTTGTGATAACACCATATTTTAACAAGTCTTGGACTAATATTTTTATTTATGTTTTATGATGATGGGGGTATCTGTATGGTCTAACCTTGACCGGACTTGATCCTGGTTTAACTTCAATTATATGTTCAATTCTTCTTTGTGGTGGTAATTCCATGGAGGGGTCTTGAAATATCTTCTTGTGTTTTCGAATTAGATCTTGGATTTGTGAGTTTCTGGAGTCATGTTCTAATTCTTGTATTTCCATTTGGCGACATTGGATAAAATAGGCAGTTGCTCCTTTCCGGATCATCCTTTCCATCTGTTGGGATGATACCACTTGTGTTTGGGGAGGTTGAAAACATAGAATTTATACGTTTTCCCTTGCCATTTGAATCTGATGAAATGCTCTTGATGATTGACTAAGTATGTGCCTAAATTTTGCAACCATTGGACTCTTAAAACCACGTCTACTCCTCCCAGAGGTACGGAGTAAAATTCAAATTCCAAATTGAAATATTGAATTTGGAGTTTCACCTTGTGGAATTTTCCTACATTTTTGATTTTCTTACCATCTGCAACCATTACGTTCATGTCTGGGATTAGATATACAAATAATTTGAAGTTCCTTGCAACATTGATGTCGAGAAATTTGTGGGTACATCCTATGTCAATTAATACCGTGACATTATCTTTTTTGATGTGTCCTTTTAATTTGAGAGTTTGTGGTTGGCTAATGCCTGTGATGGCTGCTAATGATATTCTTGGTGTGTCGTTACCCATGAGATTTGACCCTTCATTTTGGATGTTTCCCATTTCTTCAGTTATTGATTCTTCTGAACCCGATTCATCGTTGTTTTCTGCTTCACAAGTATATAATTTTTTTGAGTTGTCTTCTATGTGACACCTGTGTCTTGGGTCCCATTTTTCTCCATAGTTTTTACATTTTCCTTCTCTTATTCTTTGGTTATCCAAATTTCTTCTTTTATCTTCTCATAGGTTGGGTGGTATATATTTGTCAGTTTATGTGTTTGCATTCTGGGGTATGTTCCTTCTCGAATAAAACTTGCTGAATCTTGATTGGCCTTCTAGTTTTTCTTCTGTTGCTTTTGCCTTGCATCTTGCTATTTCAACAATTGTAACCTCATGCAATTTTAACTCATCTTGGATATGTGGTTTGAGACCACCTATCTAAGACTAGAGTAACTGATTATTAGATAATCCAAATACTTGGGTGGCAAGGGCTTCCCATTGGTGTGTAAATTCATCTATGCTGCCTTTTTGCTGTAATTTGGTGAGTTTTGAGAAAAAATATTGCTCTGAAATGCCCTGGAATCTTTAAAAAAAATCATTTTTGAAGGAGTTCCAGGTGTATGACTGGATTCTTTCTTTCCACCATAGGTACCAATTGTATGAAGTGCCTTTGAGGTACATGGACGCATATTTAACCTTTTCTTCATCGGTTGTAATATTATATATATGGAAATATTCTTCAGTTTTCTTAAACCAAGCCACACATTGGTTATCACCTCCATTGTATTTTGATAATTCAATTTTAACTTTGGGAGGGTAAATTATTAAGGGTTGATGTTGTGATATAGGTTGGGAATTTGAATTGTAGGGAGGTGGCGGTGGTGGCGGTGGTGATGTGTTAGATGTGCTTGAGTCACTTGGTTGTGGTTGGGTGGCTTGTTGGTGCCCTTGGCTTTTTATTAATTTTAAAAGTCCATTAAGATTTTCTTCCTCATGTTGTGTCATCACAACCATACTTTATTTCAAATCTTCATTTATTTCTCGTTCAAAGTTTCCCAAACCTCGTTGTAGGTTAACCCTGAGTTCTTGACAAATATTGTCTTTAAGATTTTGTTTTAGATTATCCATGCCTTTTTGTAATTCGATTCTGACTTCTGTTGAAATTTTTTCTTTAAGATTATGGGTCAACTCTTGTTTGAGTGCCTAATTACT
>JASDQU011441620.1:0-10170 GCA_032191745.1 Picea mariana
ATATGAGTTGACCTCCGTGCTAAACGAGCGGTCAACAACACGCAACATATCAAAGGTTCAAAGTGGTTCTTGCTAGCACAGATTTTTTTACAGCTTTTGTATTTTAAGTTTGTCATTACAAGCTTAAAAAAAAAGAATACTGTTTTTTTTACAACTTTTGTATTTTGTTTTTTAAGTTTGTCATTGCAAGCTTATGAAAAAAGAAAAAAGAACATACAACATATCAAGGTTCAAAGTAGTTCTTGCTAGCACAGGTGTTTTTACAGCTTTTTGTATTTTGCTTTTTAAGTTTGTCATTACAAGCTTAAAAAAAAGAATACTGTTTTTTTTTTTTTTATAGATTTTGTATTTTGTTTTTTAAGTTTGTCATTACATGCTTATGAAAAAAGAAAAGGGAATACACAATATATCAAGGTTCAGAGTGGGCCAAAGCAGCCTAAAGGGGAAGATGGTTGCATTATATCTTACTGATCATTGGGATAGGTTATCATAAACTTCAAGAAAAATTGAAGTGATGGGCTTTGAGCTCATCAAACTTTGGCCTTCTATGCCATACCTCTTGTTTTGTAAATGTGCAAAGAAGGTTCCAGGACTAAAACATCTTGATTCTTGGGAGCTTTTTCAAATTAGTCCATGCATATTGATATTGATTGAATATATTTATTATCACTTGTGTCAAGAGAATAATGCATATTTTATTTTAAGGTATTAATTTGGATTGGTTTTTCTAACTCATTATGGTAATAACATGCATTTACAATTAATTTTTTCATTTTTAATGATCATGAACACTTAAGGTTAACTATTCCATTTTACCTGTACATTCATGCATATATGTTTACATAGCACTTCATTTAGCACATAATTTGCATATTGGTTGAGTATTCAAGCTGCAAGATTCTTCCTTGTAGACTTGTCCCCCTCACATGTAAGGTGAGAGGATCAAGTCAACCTGGCTCTTTATTTTACATGGACTCAACTCATTCTCTAGGGATGTGACTCTTTACCTTATGTGGACTTGACTCATTCTTAAGGGCTATAAACTTAGGGTGACCATTCTCATCTCCTACCAACTTTTAGCCTCACAAGAGCTTGAGATGTTGATCTTGTTAACTCCATTTTCGAGATCAACACATTCCATGAGGTGGTCACATATCCTTCTTCATGTTTAGAAGCCCTTAGATAAATTACCCGTGAAGTAGCTTGGTTCTCCACACTTACCTTCTTTTGAAGGGAGGTCAAATCCATCATAGTAGCTTGGTTCTCCACACTTGTCTTCTTTTGAAGAGGGGTCAAATCCATCATAGGATTTTCAACTCTATTTTACAAGGTTTTCTATTCGCACTTTATTTTTATCTAACCACCCTTAGTCATCCAACTACCACTATAATGTATACTAATGTATATCCATTCTACCACTATAATGCATAATGCATAACATATAATGTTTTATAATGTATAATGGTAAACATTATACATTATTATTTGAATTTTGGCATGTGAATGGGAGATAGAAGGCTATAGTCCACATTATAGTGAATGTGGGTCTATTTATTTTCTTTCTTATATCTGAAAAAATGATTTTTATTTCTACGACCTCTCATTTTATTCCTAAGGAAATCCCATCAATTGTTGCTTCCTATGGATTCCAACATATTGATTTTGTCATTCATTCATGAATGATATCTCCTCCATGATTACGCTACAAAGAAATTCCGATACCCTTCTAGTGAGTTGTAGCCTATGACCATTCTCAACCCTTGCAAAGAACCTTTGAGTCTTGACCACACATTTTGATTCAAGGGCATCCATTCATGGGAGGGGTTGGGGAGAATGCATTTGTTTATTATGAGAGAAAAATGAACTTCATGGTGGAAATGAGATGAACATATGAATTAATCATTTCTTCAAACACATTTCATCCATTCCTTGACCACGTTGCATTTACACAAGTCAAGGGTGAGCTCCCCCTAACACTAGAATTATCACTTCATAGCATTAACAACTTCAAACTCGGAATCCATACTCTAATCCTAAACAAACTATAATTGTTTGAAGGAGGTGCCTTCCCCTACTTAGCTTTAGTTTGTTTCTTTTGGCATCCATATGCACTATTACTGTAATCCTAAACAAGCTACCATTATTTGAAGGAAGTGCATTCCCCAACTCAACTTTAATTTGTTTCTTTTAACATCCATAAGCGCTATTAACTTTTCTTGATTTGGATATGGATGGTTTCAATGAAAATATTTTCTTCTCATTGAATAACTCTCAATCCTGCATACTGTTTGATAAAGGCTTTGGATTCTATTTTATTCTTAGGAAAAACTCATAAATTTCATTCATGAAAATGAAAAGCACATTTTGCATATGCTTCCACATTCAATATCATAAAGAACAAAAATAGAGCATGATCAAAATCGACTCCCTAAACAATTTGAACTTAAGCTCTTATAGCACAAAAAATTGCTAAATCATCTTCAACATTAATGTTGTCTATAGACTAGGCCTAAAGAATATCTTAAAATTTTTCAGATAATACATTCCATAATCCTAAAATGATAGCTACAAAGTCGGATATCTGTATTGTTACTGCACAAACTAGCACTTTAAGCTTAAAGTCCAAAAATAGGGTACTAGCCTTGTGGAACTTACGAGGTTGGTCATTTTCACCTCACCAACACTCCTTTGCACTTTAGACTCATGAAAGGTTGCTAGTCAAGGGGGGTATCTCTAACGGTTAACTAGGCTCACTTCATGTAGTAATGAGTGGGATTAAATAGAACCTAGCAACAATGAACATGAGAAAAAGGCAAATGAAATGAGCTTTGGGTGATGAGAGAAAGTGAGTCGAGTGCCTTATCTATTTGGGCCATTGAGTCATTTAAGCAATTTTATGAGGGAAAATCAAGGGTTTATGCAGCCATATGACATGCACTATAACTCCTTAACTTGGTTCAACAATTGACATATTGTCAACAAACAATCAAGTGATGTCAATAGATGTGAATAATCGTACCCTTAAGTTTTGGTGATTAAATCTTACAAGGTTTGGGGGAAGAGGGTCTATCTAGATCCACAACTCAAAGCAAAATTAAGGTAGCCCCTTATCCTAGACTGTCTACAAACAAACCTAATCAAGTGATGTAGAATGTGTAGTATTGTGATCTTGAAGGTAGATGACCAAAGACTATAGGATAAGAGTTAGTTTTACCACTATATGATCATTGGTTGAGAAGAATTCAATGTTTGTTATAACATTCCCAAATGGGGTTTCCTTCCTCAAACCTCCTCAAAGTGCTAGGCATTTATCATTTGATTTTCCTAAGAGTGGTAAGCCATGTGTTATAGTTTTCCTAGTAGTTGAAATCCCTAGCATCCCTAGTAGAGAGATTCCACTCCGACCAAGTGCAATGGAGCCTGAGAGGGAAGGTCRGAAGGATTGTGACCAGGGAAGTGTGATCCCCTTCCTTGGGTTGTGCATGTTGAACTTGTGGGGAAGAGAGTTGRGTGGATTGGGATRGCTTTAGGAAGAACTAGCYGTTGTGGGAATTGTTGGGACTGTGAAGGACACCCKCTTTTGTGGATTTGTAGCCCYAACTCGAGGGAGATCTGCTATTKAGATATGATTGGGAGRAACGCCTTTATTGCTTAAATATAAGTGCTAATCTCTGTGTTTATTTTTGGTTCATAGATTTAATTGCTAGCCATAAGAACTCTCAGTTGAATATTTTATAAGTWGTTTGAGTTTCTATTCATASTTTTACAAATGTTRTTAGATGCATGATTGATAGGCATGTTTCACTGTATTTATATTTATCTTTGGTATTAGAACATAAATTTTATGGTAGCGCGCCTCATAGAGGGTTCTAGGTGCATTACAACGAGGTAACACAGCTATGACGGAGTGTTTATGAAGTAACGCGGCTCAGCTTGGGGCTGGGCATGTTACAGGATTAGAAATACTTAATTAGTGGTTATAACCACTTTATCCACAACGCTTCCTGTATCTCTAAAAATTCTCCAAGTGGAATAGTGTTCCTTCAACTTCTCTGAAGTATAGATCATTAGTTGATGAAGCTGTAGTGAAGGTAAGGCAACAATAATGGTTGTATAGTTCGATTTCCCTCTAATTGGTCAGCTGGTTAAGATCTCTGGAGCTTGATTACTGGTTAATACAATTCTCCTATTAGTTATAATTTCCGAGAGAATCACCATTGTATACATCAATTGACTAAATTTCATCACAACGGAGAATGGTTCCCCCTTCCTCTGCTGTCACATATACCCTTTGAACAGAGTGCAACCTGTTTGATAGATGGCTTAGCCTATTGGCTGTGGGTTAAATGGTTAAATTTGGGCATGGAAAAGACCATCTCCTGAACTCTCAAATATGAAAACATAATCTGTACTGTATTGTTAACCACTTAGCTCTGTATCTCTTGCTATAACCTGTGAATCAGAGAGGAAATGCCGTGTAAAATCCTTTGTTTCTGTGTCAAAATTGCTTCAAAAGTCTTGACTTTACGTTCAGAATACACCATTTTAATTGTTTGGCGTCTAAAATCCTTGTCATTATGATTTTTCATGGGATGTATTCAAACTAATAGATTTCGCAAACCCTGTATATATTAGCCAGCCTTTCCAGTGTATGCTTATGAATATAAAACATTGTCCAGAGGGTGATCAAGTACACATTCGACATCACGAACTATTGCTATAAAACACTTCTGGCAGAGAGTGATAGCGTATTGCAACTAAAATATGTTTTGCTCGAATGGTAGATTACATGATATACTTATATAAGTTTTCTTTTCCTAAATCGCCAAAAAAAAACCAAAGGTATGAGTCGGCCCTGGAAACCTCCATTTTAGGTCGTCCATCAAGACAAGGCATGCAGCATACCAATAAATGGGTTATCCACCAATAGCATGCCAAAAAGGATGCCAAAAATATGCCACCATTCTAAGCATGAATCAAGAAACATGATGAGAGAACTATGCATCAAGGCCAACCACTGAACCAACTTGTAGCATCCCATGTCTTACCATGATCCATGTACCAATAAGGAGGACAGCATGCTTAACCATCCTTTAAATGAGAAAATAAGAGTGTGTGTATGTGTAGTCCATAGGCATCCACACAAGTTACCCTCATGTGATGAAGAATCACATAATTACCACTCATGTGTATACGAGGGGTAACACATATCTAAACCCAAAGTATAATAGGTATGTGCGCACACACATACACACAAAATTTGGATTAGACCAAAAGAATGCGAGAGTAAAAGGTAAAAACGTTTTTTGGATTCTACACTCTCATCTTGAACAAACTACCATTGTTTGAAGGAGGTGCATTCTCCAATTCAACTTCACATAAATGGCCTCTACTAAGCCAATTGGCTATGATTGCCTAACCATAGGAATATAATTATCAATTCATCCAAGGTTCAGAAACATGGATTCTACCTTTATAGAATGGATTTGATTTGAATGACTCTTGTATGGCTCTAAATTTCCACATTTTGATTCTAACTATAGTAATATATGAGAACTCCCATTAGTCCCATATTTGAGTGAAGGTACAAACCACACAAACTTATAAAAATTTAGAAGTGATGATATGTTTCTTATGTTACTCTTTTACAACCTTTGAAATCTGGTTGTGAATGTTGTTATCATTATATGATTCTTTTGGTGTAGTTCTAATCTCTATTTTTTCAACATTTTTCATTTTTGGTAGTTTATGAACAAATTTAGCTACAATAAAGTATAATATCATTGATGTAGTAATGGCATGGCCTTTGTAATATTGTAATAATAATGCATCAATGCTTGAGTTCAAAAGGCTATGGCCATTGTGGGGTCATGAAATGCTTCCATAAGCTTAAGAATTGTTTGGTGCAATATCTACAAGAAAATAAAATGCTCCAATGTTAGACTTCAGATTTTTATCTAGATAGATTATGGAGACCAAAGTAGTATTACTTGTTCTAACAAACATAATTATCTTATTGTTAGTTACATTATAGTGGCACAAAATTATGGAAAGATCAGTTGCAAGTTGGAAAATGTTTACCATGAAATTTTAACCTCTCACACATAGACTATCGATAATTACAATGAATTTTGTTTTTATCCTACCAATTCTAGCCACTAGATCCATGGTTTCCATATGGCCTCCATATTGATAAAATATATGTCCTTAAATTAGGCACTTCGGGTTTAAAAGTGATAGTTTTAAGGTTTCAATATGTGAATATTTGGTATACATGTAGATCGGGAAATGGATAAGCAGGGGTTGGTCATCTTGGTTTTTCTTGTGTTTTATGCTAATATCTAATGAAAAATTCTGGATTTTGAGTTTTAATTTTGAGCTAATAAAGCTAAGTATATGCTTATTAAACACTCACATGCCACATTCTCACCTAGCATGCAAAGTCTCCACTTTTCCCTTTATGATGAAATGGATGGTCAACCACTAGTTGGCCTTCACCTTGCTATTCAAGGTTCATGTCTCATGTCACATGCATGTTATTGTGAAAACTTATGATAAAATTTGTATTGTATGTAATTGTTTTCCTTGTATGATGTCTTAGGTTAAGATGTCTTTTTCTCTTCACATCATGTAATATTGACTTGATTTCCCATACATGTTTAGAATATTGTATTTTTTATTCATAAGAGATGACCAATGTGTAGGGATTATCATTAGTGTGAAATAAAAGCATGACAATGGGTGATTAATTCTACTTTGGTTCCATCCTGATCTATTCCAAGTGAGCCAATGGATGAGCCATGCTTGTAGATGGAGCCTTCACTTAACAATTGTTTATCTCATCATACCTACAAGGTGCCAACCAAAATTGTTGAATAATTGGGTTGGTTTTCATTGATGTCAACCCTTGAAGAAAGTTCGATAACGAATTCTGGTAGCACAAAGGTTTGGATAATTGACCCAAGTTTGTTTTATGTATAATGGTAAGAGTTTTCATATATTTGCAGGTAAGACTATTCTAGATAGATAGTACATGTCATGTCATTTCTGGTGGTATGTGGAACGTCACATAAGTCCTCATGGTTTGAGAGTTATGGCGTTACGAATTTGGAAGACCCTCATATGTTGGCTTGAAGCCCCAAAAGGTCAAAGAAGTCAAAGTGCCTGCAAAGAAGAAATTATTTAAATAATAAGTGAAGTGACAAAGTCACAGAGGATTCTTTAAATAATAAAGTGAAGTGACAAAGTCACAGAGGATTCTTTAAATAATAAAGTGAAGTGACATAGTCAAAGAGGATTATTTAAATAATAAAGTGAAGTGACAAAGTCAAAGAGGATTATTTATATAATAAAGTGAAGTGACAAAGTCAAGGAAGATTATTTAAATAATAAAGTAAATGAAGAACTTTCTAATTATAGAAAGTGGTTAGAAGTGGGTTAACCCTAAAATAAGGAAATTGGGTTAAGATGGTTAAAAGGTAACCCCTTGAGGAAGCTACATGAAAGTATAAATAAGAGGCAAGGCTCTCTCATTTTAAATCACACTTGAGCATATTGAATATCTACATGTGACTGAGGTAACCAAAGGATATCTAAGCCGAATTTCAGAGGGAAGGTGAGGTAAAGAAGGCCAAAATTCAAGGGCGGATAAATTCTTTTGATGATGTTTTCTAAGGTATGTTATTTACAGGTCATCTCACCATTTTTGCAATATTTTTTTTCTAGAATAATTCAAATCGTGAACTTCGGAGGCCATTGAGGAAACATATCCAAGTAGCTGTGGTACGAATTTCATCTTATGGGTTGCTGTATTTTTGGAGTTACACTCCGTGGAAAATAGGGTTTGTGGCTAGTCCTAAAACTAATCTAAAATAAGTGTTTCAAGTAAAAACATCGTAACTTCTTCATAACAGGTCCAAATTCAGTAAGACAAAATGTGTTGGTTAGAGTGCAATCTATAGTATTCTATGTACAATTTTCATATCCATACAACACATATTCTGTGCGGGGCACTCTCTACAAGTTTTCTCTCTAGAATAAGTCGGAATTCAACAAGGTATGCCATTTTTTCTATAGCTCTTTTTCTGAGAGGTTCCAAGTAGTGACACCTGGAGAAATTGCATAAAACACACCAAATATTAGTCTCTTGTTGTTAAAGTTAAGAAATGTTTGCAGGTATGTGATCATATACACTAGATCTATTAAAAAGTTACAAATTAGATTTGGATGATGAAATTGACGAGGGATTTTGGTTGAGGTTGAGGTACAGGTTGGTGCACTTGTTTATGGTACAGGTTGATTACATGTTGAGGTACAGGTTAATGCATGATTGATGCATGGTTCAGGTTATCGGTATAGGTTTTTGGTGTAGGTTGATTGGTACAGGTTTACAACAGTATATCTCATAGTGATAGTGTGACAGTGGTTCCATCATTCTACTTATAAGTCAGGGCGGTTGGAGAGGGCAAGGACAGGTGGTTGTAGCCACCTTCTAGTTGTAGTTGAAGAACATAGGGGGTTGTAGCCTCCTTCTGGTTGTAGCCAGAGAATTGGGGAGTTAGAGTTTTCCTCAAGTTGTAGCCTGAGAAACTAGGGGGTTGGAGCCTCCTCCCAGTTGCAACTAGAAAAAAGGAAGTTGGTGCTTCTAATGAATGTAATTCTTCAAGACATATAAGAAAAAACATTTCATGGTTTTCTCCCACTTTGGGTTTCCACGTAAAAACACTGGTGTACTGTGTATGTGTATGATTATTCATTTACTCTACAAATATTGAATGATAACGCTACATTGATATAACACTTGCATTACATGGTTAAAAAAGATTAGATTGCTCGATTACTTACTCACCCCACCTCTCAGTAATCCAACAAAAATGATTATTCAAAGTTTCATTTTCCAACTAGAATTACTTACACACATATTTTTAATTAAGCTCAATATTATCATAATGATTTAAACAATAGGAAGGGAATCCATATGAGTAATGAAGGTTTTCTTATTGTTAAGGTTAATTGGCTTTGGGAGAGGTTTGAAATCTTGGCAAAGGCATGTCTCATTCCCTTTCCTCACAAATTTGTGAAAGGATTTAGAATGTATAGTGTATGATGAAGAACAAAGAAAAATAAGAGAATACATTCTCTCTACTTCCAAAAACTCACAAGCATGTGATTATACAGAGCACAATGGAAAATCCTTTATGATAATGCTGAAAAAAATGAATATTGATGAAACATATTTTAAGATTGGAGTGTTATACATTCTTTTTATGGTCCTTATATATTAACTTTAAGGTGACAAGAACAAACAAATGGTCACCACGTGTAATCTATCTAAAGAAACAATTTTTTTTGAAATTTGAGAGCACTCATTCAAATTTATTGGCACTCATTACGAGGTTGGTCAATGCCATAGTGACATCATCAACAAATGATGATGGTTTATTAAATTTACAAGAAATTGTATCAAAGAAAATTTTATTGTCCCGGGGATATTATTATTGTCAAGTAGGATCCTGGGAAAGGGTCGGTTGATCCTTCCTCTAGATTAGTTTTCCCATCAAGGTCAAGCTTGAGGAAGGGTCAGCCAAACCTTCCTCTAGATTAGTATTCCTATCAAGGATGTGCTTGACGAAGGGTTGACTAATCCTTCCTCTAGCTTAGTATTATGGTCAAGAGGGAGCTTGAGAAAGGGTTGGTTGATCCTTCCTATAGATCGATATTTTTCATTGAGTGGGAGCCCAAGGAAGGGTTATTCAACCCTTCCTCTAGATTAAGATTATCATTGAGAGGGATCTTAAATAAGAGTTATATGACTCTTCCTCGAGCATAGTATTCTTTTCAATCATAAGCCCAAGGAATGGTTGACTGGCCCTTTCTCCAACATAGTGTTGTCATCGAGGGGGAGCTTAGGAAAGGGTTCATTGACACTTCCTCCAACTTAGTATTCTCATCTAGAGGGATCCCTAGGAAGGGCTAGTCAACTCTTCCTTTAGGATAGTGTTCTTGCGAAGGGAAAGCTTAAGGAAGGGTCGATTGACCCTTCATTTATATCTGCATTTTCATTGATAAATAGTCTAAGGAAGAGTTGGTTGATCCTTCCTCTATATTAATATTTATGTCGAGGGGGACCTTGAAGAAATTTCAACAAACCTATTGAGACCTCGACACACC
>JASDQU011441621.1:10960-23598 GCA_032191745.1 Picea mariana
ACAACTCCAATGGCTATTCCACTTACATCACATCTCATCTAAAATGTTTTTCCAAAATCTGGTAAAACCAAAATTGGTTGTTCTGTTATCTTCTTTTTCAACAATTTGAAGATTTTCTCAGCCTCCTTTGTCCAATTCAAAGACTTATGTTTCTTTTTCATAGTGTCCATTATGGGTGCACGTATACCACTAAAATTTCTGATAAACTTTCTATAAAAACTTGCTAACCCATGGAAACTTCTCACCTCAAATATGTTCCTTGGTGACGACCATTCTTTGATTTCTCTCACCTTTTCTGGATCCATATTCAATTCATTTGAAGAAATCACAAAACCCAAATATATGAGTTCTTTCTTCATAAAAGAACTTTTCTTCAAGTTTATTAACAACTTTTCCTGCTGCAACCTCCTCATCACTAATGTCAAATGATTTAAATGTTCTTCCTCTGTTTTGCTGAAAACTAATATATCATACAGATATACAATGAAAAATTTACCTATGAAGTCTTTCAGTACCTCATTCATCAACCTCATAAATGTACTTGGAGAATTTTTCAATCCAAATGGCATGACTAGCCATTCAAACAAACCTTCATTTTTCTTGAATGTTGTCTTCCATTCATCCCCCTCTCTCATTCTTATCTGATGATATCCACTCTTCAAGTCTATTTTTGAAAAAATAGCTTGCTGCACTAAAAAAATCCATCAAATCATCCATCCTGGGTAAAGGGAACCTATACCTAATGGTAATCTTATTGATGGCTCTGGAATCTGTACACATTCTCTATCCTCCATCCTTCTTTAGACTTACTATAGTTGGCATTGCACATGGGATTAGACTTTCCCTGACTAAACCTTTATCCAACAACTCTTGAACTTGATTCTTAACCTCTTCATTCTCTCGAGGTGTCAACCTATATGTTTCTTTGTTTGTTAAACTAGCTCCTGGAATCAAGTCAATATGGTGGCTGATACTCCTAATGGGTGGTAATGAGTGAGGCAACTCATCCACTACTATGTCAGTAAACTTCTCTAACAATTCTTGGATTTCTTCACGTAAATCATTCATGGAAGTATTGGTAAGGATAACTCTCAACTTCCTCACTACAAAAAATTGCATTTCTTGATCTTTCTTGATTTCCTTCAAGAGTTCCTTCCCACTCATGAGAAGTATTCTTGTGTTGGCTTCTTCCTTTTCTTTCTTCTCTTTTATTGGTAGTAACATATGGGTTCTACCATTTTTTTCCAAAGTATAATTATTCTTCCTCCCATCATGAATGACATTCCTATCAAACTGCCATGGTCTCCCCAACAAAATATGACAAACATCCATGGGAATTACATCACACATAATCTCATCTTTATAGCTTCCTATTTTAAATTCAACTTTGCATTGTTGACTTACCATTACTTGATGTCCTTTCTACAACCACAATACTTTATATGGAATTGGGTGTGCAGTTGTCTCTAGCTCGAGCTTCTCCACCATTTCTGTAGATACTAAATTATCAGTGCTCCCACTGTCTATAATCATCTTGCAAAATTTGTCCTTTGTTTTACAAGAAGTCTTGAACAACCTCATTCCTTGAACCGAATCTTCTGTTTATTTATTTGGATTTAGAAGAACTTTCCTCATCATAAGGTTTCATGCTCCTTTTTCTACTTCTTCTTCCACATTCTTATGAGCTTCATAAATGTGTGCCTCTCTTCCTCCTTCTTTCCTCCTCTCGGGGCATTCCCAAGACATGTGTCTTGTCTTTCCACATGCATAACATTTAACTCCACGTACTCTACCTCTTCCTCTTCCTCGAGGAAAATAATTTCTCCCACCAAATGATCTTCTTTGGGAACTTCCTCCCCTTTCAAAGTGACCATAATATTTCTCATTCTCATCCTTAGTTTTCGATGCCTTATCATAGACAATCCCCTTACCTCTATTTATGCCTCTACTTCTATTTCATTGATTCTGATTCCTGTCCAACTTTTCTTCTGCCTTTAATGCAATTTGATAAACATCTTCCACTGTCCTTATGGTCATCATACTAATATCATCTTGGATTTCATGCCTCAAGCCATTTATATACCTGGCAAATTTTTCATCATCCTTCTCTCTTTGTCCAGTCCTAATATTCAACCTATAGAATTCTTTTGTATACTCTTTCACTGTCATACCCCTCGGTCTCAGGTTCTGCAACTTCCTGAACAAATTTATCTGGTAATCCTTAGGTATGAATTTAGCCTTCATTTTGGCTACCATCCTATCCCAATTCTTTATCTTTTATTTTCCTTTTCTCCTTCTCTCTGCCTACAGTTCATCCCACCACAGTGCTATGTGTCCCTTTAATATGGTGACAACATGTCTCACCTTCCTTCCTTCATCGACATCTTCATAGTCGAAATAATTCTCCATGGACCTTATCCAATCCAATAGCTCTTTGGAATCTAAGTTACCTTCATACATTGGGACGTCCATATTTTCTCTAGCTCCCAACTTCATAACATCTTTCAAGAAGTGTTCATCGTCAGCATCTTACCCTATAGCTTCTTCAACTTTTATTTCTTTACTCTTTGCATCACTTACGTCTCCAGTGGCAGATTTTATCCTTTGCATTGCTTCCTTTGCTTCCATTGCTTCCAACCTTGTGCGAAGTTCTCTCAATTCCCTTCCTACAAAAAAGTTTACTATAGGTGGATCTACGCGTATCCTTTGCAACATTATTTCAACTGCTCCTAACACACACAATACAACTTCAAGTGTTTTTCTTTAGGCTCTGATACCACTTGGTGTAGAACCCCTTCTCTCTATGGGCTACATGACCTCCTGATCTAAGATCTTTCAATATTCTAAGCCAAAATGGCTCTTCAGGTCCCTACTTGAAACCTTCAACGACTAAAACCATAGGTCCTTTTATGAAACTCCACCTAAGTGAACTAGCACCAGGCACAAGCTTCCCTTCCATGTGACCACCAGTAAAAACCCAGGGCTCAACCCTTCAAGCATTTCGGTACTTCGCGTTTCGTGAAGTTGGGTGATAGCTCGCCTCCTTTCTCTCGACTCGCAAATTATGAATTCTTCTTGGATAATCGATGGTCCTATCTCTCCCACAACCAATGGTTGAGATTTACTTTGTAACTTCGTGTATCAAATATTTTCACTTCCAATCTTCCAATTTGCGAAATTATGAAAGATCCTCGTGACTAATCAGTACACGAATTATCCAATATCTAACGGTCTAAAATGGTTCAGTTCCTCCTGCGTGGATCTTAACCCTTAATCTTGTACAACTTTCAAAATTTCTTCTTCTGAAGGATTTCTCCCACTAAATCCTCCATACTTGTTCTTCCTTCGAACTTTGAATTCCTCAAAGGGATTTCTTCGACACTTAGTCAATTTCTGGTCATGTGCACTCCTTACGAATGACCTCTTCACCGTATTGCAAGAAAAACCAGGTTATTTACCCAAATTTTTATCCAAGTCAAAATATTTGCATACACACTCCTTGCGCTTAATATGCACACTCTGCATACAAAAGTTCCACGCTATCTCTTCTGAGCTTCGAGTCAAAATAATCTCACACACATGAACTCCTTGCATTTGGTATGCACTCCTTGCATAACTTACAGAAGAGAAACACTTGAAACTTATTCAATTATTCATTCACCATGAAATTCATACATTCACAAAATTCATAACAACAGTAAAACTATAAAACAATATCAACACTGTACAATTGGATGAATTTTCCTCTATTCTATTCATTTCAAAAAAACATGATTACAATTGATATCTTCTTACAGACACAAAAATGAAAATACTTGTCTAAAGACTGAGATCACTCTCCGCTCTTCTTCATTCTATCTAAGTTCTATCACCTTCTACTCTAGCGATTACCTACTCAACTTAATTAAATTCAACCTAATGACTAATCAGGGAAAATATCCTACACCTGTAAAATTTTACAGTCATGTAAGGATTTACAATCACTCCGTCATTTCAAACGGTGGCCCGAATTTACATAAAACTAATTTAATTAACGAGAAATTCAAAAAATCTCCACGCCGCTACCAACATGGTTAAGAGTCGGTTCGGTTCTTTCAATGCATGAAGTGTCGAGTTCGATTCCACCTCCTCTTTTCTTGATTTGATAGCAATGATCCTGCATCAATTATGAAAGCCTGCCCCCAATGGAGACATTACATTCTTGGGAAGGAGACAATCATCTACACTGATCATAAGCCACTACAGTTCATGTAGACACAAGAAAAATTACATAATGACCACCATCAAAAGTGGTCCACATACTTACAACAATTCCACCTCAACATCAAGTATAAAATAGGAAGCACCAACCGCGTTGTTGATTGCCTCAGTATACCACCAGTCGTGGCACTCACCACGGTGCCAGACTCTTGCAACCATGATACCTCTAGATGGCCCCAACTCTATGAGATGGACCCAGATTTCTCCACCACCTACCAAATGTTGGGTGCAAATGCAGTTGTCAATAATTTCCATCTTCAGTATGGGTTGTTGTGTTGTCTGGACCATATCTACATTCCATCAAGCGAGGGAGATAAGTTGATCTAGGAAGCCCACTATAGTCGGGTGGAAGGACACTTTGGCATCGAAAATACAGTGGCGATGCAACAGAAACATTTCTACTGGCTGAATCTTTAACAGGAGGTAAGCAAGTATATCAAGTCCTACACTGCCTGCACTATTGTCGAACTGACCACTAAAAAATAGGGCCTGTACACCCCCCTTCCTACTCCTAACAGGCCATGGGAATCAATCTCAATGGACTACATGTTGGGCCTCCCATCCACCCAGTGGGGAAATGACTATGTTTTTGTGGTTGTTGATCGCTTTTCTAAGATGGTGATTATGGTTGCCTACAAGAAGACCATCACAGTAGAAGCCACTGCCAAGATATTATTTGAACGAGTTTAGGTACATTTTGGAATCCCACAAACCATTTTCTTATATCGAGATAGTCAAATTCTCAACACATTCTGGTCGATCCTTTGGTCACTGTTGGACAACAATCTCACCAAATCCATGACCTTCCACCCCCAGAGAGATGGCCAAACTGGTCGTAAATCGAGTGATCATGCATATCCTGTACATGTATAATTCCAAGCACCCTCACACATGGGATGAGAGCCTTCCCTATGTCCATCATAGCTACAACTGATCCCTACATAGCTCAATCGGGTGCATCCCCTTTCAGGTGGGGTTGGGATTCCAACCATTGGGTCCCATAAATGTTGCACTTCCTCTTGTGGTCCCCTCAACCGACTCATCTCCTGCTCCAACTGAAGCTAACAAAGCCACCCGTTTCATTGAGAGGATCCAACACATCCTCCAATAGGTTCAGAATATCCTATAGAAGTCCAATGACAAGTACAAGTAGCACCATAATCAACATCAGGTGCCACATAATTTTTCAGGTGGGCGACAAAGTTTGGTTGCACTTGCAGAAAGAATGCCTTACAAGACCCCATCAAAAGCTTCACCCACTCCGTTATGGGCCATACACCATCACCAAGGCTGTGGGGGATAATTCTTTTGAGCTCAACATTCCTCCTTTCCTTGGCCTGCACCCAGTGTCAACGTGGACCTCCTTCAGCCTTATTTCCCACCATTATTGGACACCTTAAATGTAGTAGAACATATGACACCAACAGAGCTCAACCCCAACTGAATAAAATAGGCATCCAGTGATCAGATTGTGGACACACAGATCAAGGGCACTCGACAACAAAGGATCCAACTTTATCGAGTCGTCAAAGCAGGGCATCTCCTGCATCAAGGCAAGTGGCTCACCCAGGGCCAAATTCAGTAGAAATTTCCTCATCTAATGGGGGAACGCAATGCAATGGAGACCATTTATTCCTAAGGAGGGAGGATTGATCTAGGTGGATATCGATGGCCACCCACCTTTTCCAGCTGGCTCAAAACAACTTTTTGGCAATTTTGGTAATTTACTATTTTTAGCAGTTTTTCAGGTCCTGAACTTCCACAACCGTTTTGAGGCCCTAAATGATGTTTTTTTGGGGGGGTATGTAGTAGTCAAGTGTTTACATCATGAAATTTTCATCAATAGTTTTATTCCTCAGATAGATCTTTCCAATGGGCTATTGTACGCCTAAAACGAAGATCGTATGCAAAAGTTACGACCCTGAGAAGTTGATATACTGACTTACCCAAACGGGGCCCATGTGAATTTTGGCGCTTCATCTCCCAGGGTTAGGTTTTTGGATGTATAGGGTTTTTGACACTCATGTTTATTGTAAAAATACCTTCATAGCCTCATTTTAATCATCTTCTTAAGAATGAGCGCAACCGTCACATCTCTTCTCAGAGATAAGTTGCCACCATTCCAACGAGCTTGTTTTCCACTGCATTTTACAGTTTCAGCTTATTTCCTTGTTGAATAGAAAACCAGTTTTATTGTATCTTTGTTATTCTCTATTGAGCATCTGTTAATAATCTGTAGTCATTTCATTCTTCTCATAAAATCTAGATCAGGTGTCCTTTACATAGAAGCTAGGTGTCCTTATCCTAACTAACTAGAATAAACTAATTTCTTAAAAACATTTAATCTAGAAAATACTTAGACTATAGAAATTTAGGATTATGAAGCTAACAATCGCCCCTTTAATCTGAAAGTTCATTTTTACAAATACCAAGTTCATTTATGAAATTAGTGAACTTTATTCTACCAAGAGTTTTGGTAAAAATATCTAAAGTTTGATATTCAGATGAACATAACTGAGTCTTGATGATGTCTTTAATGATGAGCGATCTGATGAAGTGGTACTTGGTGTCGACATGTTTAGTCTTTGAGTGAAATACTAGATACTTGGCGATCTTTATTGCTGACTGACTGCCGATCAATAAGGTAGTTGGTGATTTTTGAGTTTCACCAAGATCCTTTAAAATTCCGCATAGCCATACAATCTCACATGTTGCTTCCCAAGATGATATGTACTCTGCCTCTACTGAACAATTGGCAATTGTTCTCTGCTTTTTACAATTCCAAGATACTGTTGTTGAACCCATATTCATTAAATAACCTGAAGTGGATGTTCTATCATCAATGTCACCTGGAAAATCAACATTTGAATATCCAACAAGTGTAAAATTTTTGTTCTTTTTGTAGAGAAGACCAAAATCTTGTGTACCTTGAATGTATCTTAGTACCCTTTTTACTGAATTCCAGTGACTTTCCCTTGGTTCCTGCATAAACCTTGAAAGTATATTGACTGAATATGACAAATCTGGTCGAGTATTTGTCAAATAAATGAGACTTCCAACCAATTTGATGTACTTTGTACTGTTTACGAATCCCCCCCCCTTCAAATTTTGAAAGTTTCAATTTTTTCTCCGTGGGAGTAAGGGAAGGTTTACAATCTTCCATGCCAAATTTCTTTAACAATTCCATGGCATACTTAGTTTAACTAAGGAATATTTGGTTAGGATGTTGAGATACTTCAACTCCAAGATAATAATGAAGTGTCCTTAAATCAGTGATTTTGAACCCTGCCTTAAGTTCTTCCTTAACCTGTTTGATGTGAGCTTCATTCTTTCCTGTTATGATTAAGTCATCAAAATAGAGTAAAAGTATCACCATGTGCTTATCTTGCATTCAAAAATACAATGTATCATCTAATTCACTTCGCTGAAAACCCACCTTTCGTAGGTACTCATCCATTTTTTCATACCAAGCTCGAGGAGCTTGTTTCAAGCCATATAAATCCTTCACAAGTTTGAAAACTTTATGTTCTTGTCCTTTAGCTTCAAACCCTTGTGGTTGAGTCATGAAAATATATTCCTTTATATCCCCATTCAGGAAGGCACTTTTGACATCCATTTGATGTAATTTCCAACCATTATGTGTAGCCAAATTGATAACCATTATGATAATATTCCATTTAGTTGTGGGTGAAAAATTTTCTTCATAATCAATTCCTTCCTATTGAGCAAACCCTTTGGAAACAAGTCTTTCTATGTACTTGTCAATTTTACCATTGGGATTGCACTTTACTCGATAAACCCATTTACAATTGATGGGCTTAATATCATGTGGACAATCAACTAAGTTCCAAGTCCCATTTGCAAGTACTGAATAATATTAATTAATCATTGCTTCCTGCCATTCTTTATGTTCAGTTGTTTCAACAAAAGAAGTAGGTTCAGTGGAAGCATGAGCAAAATTTTCTTCTGCTCTTTAAGATTCCCTAGGTATTGTTTTGTTCATTTCATCTGAATGAACATCTTTGAGAATTTATTCGGACCACTTTGGATTCTTATGTTGAGGGGATTGAGGATGTGAATCACCATTCTTATTGAAAAGAGGATTTTCAAAAAATGAGGCTCTTCTTTCTTATGAAAGATCTGAGGTTGGAGAATATTATTTTGAAGATTTCGTACCAAAAGACTCTTTTGTAGTTTCATTATCAAATGAATCAAAAGAAATTTTTGATAAAGATATGTATTCTAGAAAAACAAAGTATTTTTCAAACCAAAATGTTTTCTTTCACTTGTTCAAATTATCTTTACCCTAAGTGTTTTTCTTCTCTAAATGGCTAAGGAGATGATTAATCTCATCTAAATTGTTACTTTCAGTTTCATCAAAAATTGCATCTCTATTGACAATGAATTTTACATCTGAAAGCAATCTATACCCTTTCTTTTCATGAGAGTATTCAATGAAGGTACACTTCATACTTTGGTTTTCTCATTTAGTCCTCTTTTCATTAGGAACTAAAGCATAACATGTTGATCCAAAACCCTAAGATGATTTACCTTGGGTTTAAAATCGTACCAAGATTCATAAGGTGTTTTTCCATCTAAAGTTGATGTAGGTGATCGATTTCTGAGATAAACTACTATATGGACTGCTTCAGCCTAATATTTTGTGCTCAACCCTTTAAACTGCATCATAGATCTTGCCATTCCCATGAGACTTATGTTCATCCTTTCCGTAACTCTATTCTACTATGGAGTATAGGAATTTGTTAGTTGCCTCTTAATTTCATTGTTTCGAAAATAATCATTGAATTCAAGTGAAGTGAATTATCCTCCATTATCAGTGCTCAAAGAAGCAACCTTTTCTCTAGTTTCATTTTCAACCATGTGTTGAAAATTTACAAACTTTTCAAAATCTTCAGACTTTTCCTTTAAAAATTATACCCATGTCATTCTAGTGTGGTCATCAATGAACAATATAAAGTATCGACATCCATAGAAAGAAGATTCCATTAGACCACATATATCATTGTGAATCAGCTCCAAATACTTTGTTGCTCGTCATGATATGGTTGGAAAAGCTTCTCACTTTTGCTTGCAAAAAATACAAGATTCACATTTGGAATTATCTTTCTTGAAAGTGGGAAACCCTTTACCAAATCTTGGGACTTAAGTTTCAAGAGACTATCAAATTTTAAGTGACCAAATCGAAAATGCCATAATCTGAATGAAGACATTTCGGAATTCACTGTTGCTACAACCTCTTCCTTTCTTTGGATGACTTTCCCATTCATTCTTAGTAACTTCCCTTCTTCATATCCAGTCATTATTGTTTTGAAGTTATCCTTCTCTGACTAAATCTTCACCAAACCATATTGCATGACGATTTGATTTCCAACTTGTCTGATTGTGACTAAGGATAATTTATTTTCTTAAAATTTGGTACATACCAAACATTTGAAATCCATTTTTCACCAATTCTAGGGAGAAAGACTTTCACTGAACCTTTTCCTTGAGGTATATAAGTTGTATCATCAGCTAAATAAATGGGATTTAGTTGAACATCTTTATAATTCCAAAAATAGTCTCTGCGATAAGTCATATGCTGAGTAGCCCCTGTGTCCAATATCCAATCATTTTCAAATAAATCTACATGCTGAACTGCTGAAAAAACATATTCATATTGATCATCCTGGTAATCTTGTTCCTCTGCATATTTAGTTGATTGATGAGAATTTGAATTTGATGTCTACTTAAACTTTGGCAATCGATCATTGCTTGTACGACAATTTGATGCATAATGACCCATCTTTAAACATATTTTACATCTTACTTGACTAAAATTTCTACCTCTTCCTGACTATGCATTATTATTGTGAGGATTACTTTGAAAATTTTGTAGATGAAAATTCCTATGACCTCTACATTGACCACGAGATCTGCCATGACCTTCATTAGAGGACTGATTCTGAAAATTTCCAAAATTTGATTTTCCTCTTCCTTTAGAACTTTCAGCTTTAGTGAAAAGAAGATCTTCTCCTGATTGTTTTTGTTTTCCAAAACATTTACTATGTTGAGCCAATAATTCACTAAGTGAATCAAAAGTCACAGTTGATAGCTTATCAGTTATTTTCAAAGTCTCAAGAAAATGCTTATAAGATGAAGGCAAGCCATTTATTACAATGGATACTAGAAAACTATCTTCAAGTTTAGGAAAACCTCCTTTGATGATTTCCTAATTAATGTTCTTAATCCTTGAAATGTATTCTAATACATCACCATTGTATGCTAATCTTTGTTTAAGAAATTTCATTTGTAGATCAACTCTATAAGATGCATTAAGAGTATCAAAAATCTTCTTTAATATATTCCAAGCAGACCATGCATCTTTGGAATTCTCAATATGAACAAACATGTGTTCAGTTACAAAAGAACATAGCAAAGAAAGTGCTTTTTCATCTTTTAAATTCCATTTTGCTAAAGAAGTAGCGTCGGTGGGCTTAGTTGGAGAAGTATCACCATCACATATATCACGCCATAATTCATTATAGATAAAAGTGTTATGCATGTGCCGACTCCAAGATTTGTAATTCTTAAGTCCATCTAACTTATTTTATTCTGTGAATAGGTTCATTAATTTAGACATGATGTTTGATGCAAGATTGCAAGTGAATAATACAAAAAAATCCAAAAGAGAGACGCAAGGCACCAAAAAGGAGTGCACAGTCCACACAAAAGAGTGCTTTTAAGGTCTTGGCCTTGACCCTTTAAAATTCTCGTTGAAAAGGATTTTGAGAGAGTATTTCACTGGAATCTTCTCAACTTTTAACTTAAAAGTTACAATCAAAACTTTCGAAATTTGATCCTTTTACAAGACTTATAGTCTTTTACAAATAACAAAATGTGACCCCCTTGAACTAAAGTGTTCAATAAATTTTCAAAAAAGGTAAACCAAATCCTTAATACAAAGGTCCTCCCTTTAAAAAAAAAATTATTTTAATGAAAAATCTTCTTATTACTCCAAACAAATTTTATAAAGAATATTTTAATAAAATATTCCTCATAACTTATAGCTTGCTCCAAAAAGATTTACAAAAGACTACATAAGATGATACCAAACAATCTGCATGCATATGTTATAATCATAATTCTGGAAACATGCATCTTTCTAGAGAGTGAAAGCTTTAAGATAAGGGAATGAGTGAGATCCCAGCCAAGTGGAAACGCCAATGCCAGCTGGGCACTACCTTTAACTCCTCCCTTTGCAACAAAAAATACGTAGGAGCCCATTACTTTAACAAAGAATTCCTCGTGCAACACGGTTTTCTCAATACGACAGTTGATTCTTTGGATCTATGACAATTTTGGAAAAACAAAGACTGCAATATCCTCATCCAAAAATTGGGAAAACACAGAATCGCCTATTGCGCATTTGTGTTTTTTTTTATTTGACCGGTGTTCAAACTTTGTTGAAAACTTCATGGAGGCAATCAAGCATCATATCGTGGAGATTCAGAAAATTAAATGAATGATTTTAACGATCTGTGGAGATATCACATAGGTACCGAGAGTAAGAAAAAATACCAGATCTGCCCAATGTTTTAGATCTTCCCAGTGTTGCACCTGCCTAGCACTCAGTTATTAAGAGGTCGAGTTTGAGGATCTAGCATGAATTCGCATCTAGAGGTCCATAAGTGATTCAAAAAGGAATTTATATTTTGTTGACAAAGTGTCCTCACTCTCTCATAGCCTCAAACTTTGATTTAGCTGCCTTCAAACTTTGATTTCTCGGATTCATTTAACTGAATTTTGTTGTCTGTCCTTTTTGTTGGAGTTACTTCACACACACCTAGGATTTCTTTTTCCTAAGATTTTTATTTTTTCATTAGTCATAATTGGTCATTATCCAGTCTCCTATGTTTTAGGAGAGAATATTCCACCTGGAGAATATTCTCTTTTAGTTCACACTTTAGTTTGACTAGTTGAGTTGAGTTTAGATGTTGCATTGGGATCATCACCATGCAACATTGGGATCGTCACCATGATAATTTGACCTTTCCTTGGTATCATCACCAAAGTGGCGCATTAGTCTTGATTCCTTGAGTTAACTCGTCACTACTTTATGTTCAGTCAGTTAACTGAAGACTAGTTGACTAGTTAACTCAACTAGGTGGCAGTTCACTCCCGTAACTACCTGAGAGACTAGAATAGGTGGCAATTCACTCCCGTAACTACTGGTGTGTGTCCATATCACTCTAGACCACCACTATGGCGACTTGGTTCACCTCAATTTGAACTCATTGAGTTATACAAAGTATATCATGTGTAAATGATTCATTATTCATAATGGTTAATGAGAATTTTTTCCATTCTTTCTCTCCTTC
>JASDQU011441622.1:0-23557 GCA_032191745.1 Picea mariana
CACATCTGTGAATGGAATATGTGCTCTCCTTCTTCTAGCTCGTCTGGTTCACTAGGATAGAGCTTGGTGGTAGAAACTGTGGCATTGGGTTCCATGTCAATGATCCATCTTCCCCTTTTTGGTTCTTACTCAGAGTCAGAACCCGCATCTGATTCAGAGGCTTTCACTTCGGCCACCTACGACTACTTTGAGCGACAATCAAAAGTGTTATGCCAAGCAATCTTATGCAAGTCGCACCACTTCCCATATCTTTATTTGTCTTTCTGGTGTCCTTATTTACTTGCGGATTTTATTACTATTCCTAATAGTGTCTGTATTTTCTTTGTCCTTTATTTTGTGGGTTGGGGCTGCCCTTTCCTGGATTTTGATGTGAGGGGTTCCCAAGCCCAAATTGTCATGTCTTTTGTTTGAGTGTCTACTCAATTTTGACATCATATCAGTAGGTCGCGCCCAAGGAAGATATGTATAGAAATTCCATTTTAGTATGGATGTATCTATGCAGAGTACTGCGATCCTTGAGCACCAGATGTTGCTCTGAATATTTGATACCTAGCTTGGTGCGCAAGGTATGGAAGATATTTTTGAACTCTAGGACTGGTTGGTCTCTTTCTTGCCGCAATGTTGTCCATTTGGTAAACAAGTCGTCATAGCTTAGAAAAGGGTAGTATTTTTCCTTAATAGCATCCCTAAAGGATTCCTAGGTGGTCGTGACTGTAAATAATGAGGTTTCATCTGTTTCCTTTTTCTCACAAAATATTTCCCACCAATATTTGACATGGGGAATGGCTTTGAGGAGCACAAAAGAAATCTTTTCTCTATTCGAAAAGTTATGGAAAAAAAATACCCTTCTAGTAGATTCAACCACTTGTCTACAACATCTGCATCTATCTAACCTTCAAATATAGGAATATCGAAGTTGATTTGTACCTTGAAGGGGGCATCACCTTCGCTCGAGGAAGATGTGTCTCCTATTGGTTTTCGCCGAAGGATTTGCGGGAAACTATCCATCATCTCGTTCCTCTGTTGCGTGAGGGATTCCTCAAGCAAAACTTTGAAAGGATCTTTTGTCCCGTCATCTTTCTTTTCTCCTGCCATGAGAGGTCACTTAGGTGTGTGAGATCTTTTGTGCTCAAGGGAAACAAGCTTGAGACCCAAATCTTTGTACCCTTACCTCATTGGGGACATGCATGAAGACGATAAAGAGTAGACCGCTCTGATAACACTGATCCATATTTTATGAGAAGAATGAAATGAATACAAATTAATAAAATATTCTTAACAAAAAATAACAGAGATACACTAAGCTGGTTTTCTATTCAATAAGTAAATAAGTTGAAACTGTAAAATGCAGCGGAAAACAAGTTTGTTGGAATGGTGGCAACTTATCTCTGAGAATAGATGTGACGGCTATGCTAATTCACAAGAATATGGTTACAATAAGGCTCTGGAGGCCTTTTACAATAAACAAGAATGTCAAAAACCCCAGACACCCAAAAACCTAACACTAGGAGATGAAGTGCCAAAATTCATGTGGGCCCCGTTTGGGTAAGTTAGTACATCAACTTCTCGGGGTCTTAACTTTTGCATGCGATCTCCGTTTTAGGCGCATGATTTCCCATTGGAAAGGTATAACCAAGAAGAAGAATTTTCAACTAGCCCAGGTCAATGCCTTTGGTTGTCACTTGGGCCCCAAATCCCCAAAAACATGTCGTTTAGGGCCTCAAAATGGCCCCAAAAGTTTGGAACCCGAAAAACTGTCGAAAAACTGCCAAGGTGGAAAACTGTTTTTCGAGCCATTGGAATAGGTGGGTGGCCACCGATACCCACCTGGATCAATCCTCCCTCCTTAGGAAGAATGGTCACCATTGCATTGAGTTCCCCCATCAGATAAGGAAATTTCTATTGAATTTGGCCCCCGTTTAGCCACTTGCATTGGTCCAGGAGCTGCCCTGCTTTGACAACTTGATAAATCTAGATCCTTTGTTGTCGAGTGCCCTTGATATGTGTGTCCACAATATTATCATTGGATTCTAGTTGCATGTAGTCAGGGTTGATCTATATTGGTGTCAATTGTTCTACTATCTCAGAGGTGTCCAATAATGGTGGGAAATATGGCCGAAGGAGAACCACGTTGAACATTGGATGCAAACCAAGGAAGGGGGGAATGTTGAGCTCAAAAGAATTATCACCCATAGCCTTGGTGATGGTGTATGACCCATAACAGAATGGGCTAAGCTTCTGATGGGGCCCTGTAAGACATTATTTCTGCAAATTCAACCAAACTTTGTTGCCCACTTGAAACTTATGTGGAACCTGATGTTGATCATGGTGCTTCTTGTACTTGGCATTAGACTTTTGTAGAATATCTTGAACCTATTGGCGGATATGTTGGATCTACTCAATGAACTGAGTAGCTTTGTCATCTTCAAGTGGAGTAGGGGACGAGTCGACCGAGGTGGTCACCAGGGATTGTGCAACATCCATGGGGCCCAATGGTTGGAATCCCAACCCCACCTAAAAGGGGTTGTAACCAGTTGAGGTATGCAGGGCTCGGTTGTAGCTATGTTGGACATAGGGAAGACTCTCATCCCATGTGCAGGGCTATTTTGAATTGTACATGCGTAGGATATGTATGACCATCTGATTGACAACCTCAGTTTGGCCATCTGTTTGGGGGTGGAAGGTAGTGGATTTCGTGATCTTGGTATCTAGCAGTGATCAGAGGCTTGACCAGAATGAGCTTAGTAACCGACTGTCACAGTCTTAGATAATGGTTTGTGGGATCCAAAAATGTACCCATACTCGTTCAAAGAAGAACTTGGAAGTGGCTTCTACTGTGATGTTCTTCTTGCAGGCGGCTAGAATTGCCATCTTGGAAAAGCGATCAACAACCACAAATACACACTCATTTCCCCTCTTGGTGGACGAGAGGCCCGACATCTAGTCCATTGAGATGGATTCCCACGGCCTGTTAGGAGTAGGCAGAGGGGTGTACATGCCCTATTTCTTAGTGGTCAGTTTGGAAATAGCGCAAGTGGTATAAGACCTGATATACTTGCCGACATCCTGTTGAAGTTTCGGCCAATAGAAATGATTTTGCAACATTGCCACTATCTTTTCAAAGCCAAAGTGTCCTGCCACCCGACTGTAGTGAGCTTCCCAAATAAGCTTTGCATGCTTTCTTGATGGAACAAAGAGATGTCCCAGACAAAACAATAGCCCGTCCCGAAGATAGAGTTTAGCGACCACTAAGTTGGCGCCCAACATCTGGTAGGTGGTGGAGAAGTCAGGGTTTGTCTCATAGAGGTGGGACCATCCAGAGGTCTCATGGCCGCAAGAGTCTAGCACCGTGGTGAGTGCCATGAATGGAGGTCGACTAAGGTAGTCAACAACTCAGTTGGTACTTCATTTTTTATACTTGATGTTTCGATGGAAATGTTGTAAGTATGTTGACCACTTTTGATGGTGGTCATTATGCAATTTTCCTTGGGTCTGCATGAACTATAGTGTCTTGTGATCAGTGTGGATGACTGTCTCCTTCCCAAGAATGTAATTACTACTAATATCTCCAATGGAGGCATGCTTGCACAATGGAGTACATTTCTTTGTCGTAAGTAGGGTACTTACGGACAATATTTGATAGTGTATCACTATGATATGCCATGGGGTGGTTGTGTTGAGTGAGAAAAATTCCCACAGCATAGTCTGAAGCATCTGTATCGATCTCAAAGTGATGTTTAAGGTCCAGTAATGAAAGTATCGGGGATGAGCACAAACGCTTCTTCAATTCATCAAAGGCTTGTTGTTGGGACAGGCCCCACACAAATTTTTCCTTACCACCACCCTTGGTTACTTGGCTGAGGTCTCATGCGATATGAGAGAATCCCAGCATGAACCTGCGATAGAAATTGGTGAGGCCCAAGAAGCTCCGAAGTTCAGTGAGTGTGGTTAGAGCTGGCCAGTCACGGATGACATGGATCTTGGTTGGATCCACATGCACAACATGTAGATCAACGATGTAGCCTAAGTAATGGACCATGTCCATGCCAAAGGAGCATTTTTCCAAGTTTGCATGTAGTTGAGATTTTGCAGGGTGTGATAACATGTTTTGGTATCTCTCCCTGATAATGTGCTAGGTTGAAACACATTTTTTTCACTACATTTCATTGAAGTATTGTCACCCTATGTGCTAGCACTCTGTAAATATGTTTGGCTAATAAACAGATGATGAAGGTAACTATTTCAACCAACTTTGAGACCCAAAAATAGCCTTTCTAACCTAGAGAGGACTCTCTCGGGAGACACGAACTCAGCGTGGGATATGGCTTTAAAGTTGTGGCTAGATTTAACACCTTTGAAATAATGGGTTCTGGTTATATCAACGCAATGGAGTAAGACCTTGGGTTATGGAGTCGGTTCAAGAAAAACGATGGGAACAAATGACTCGGTGACTGAACTTGAGAGGATAAAGGCTCAGGGAGCAACAATCTTCAGTGTAAAATCATTGTGTGAGGCAGGGAGAAAATACAGAAAGAAACTTGGAGCACCGCTGAGGATGAATTCGAAGTTTAACTTTAGAGGAAATACATTTTGTCTAAATGGCATGAACAAGGGGCGCTACACAGTGAATCTACGAGTTTGAAATTTCATTCTGATTTAGACAGAAAAACATATGAATAAAGAAAATAGGAAGTATGTACGCAAAGAGAGGAAAACAATACATCCAACTGCTACAATTAGAATCTTTTCATCAAAGCTTCGGGACTTTTTCATTAAATTCCGATCGAGCTCAAACTACATACAATAATCATTGTCTATACTTATTTTTCCAACCAACCTAGATTACATTGAAAAGATCAAATATATAGGCAAGGGTGTCGCTTGGGTTGCCCTACTCTTCTAACTAATATCTCTAAAAACTAGGAAACTTCTGTGCTAAATGAATCTCCGCATGATGCTTTTCCAAAAATAGACAACAAATATATCTGGCTACATCATGATTGTTTATAATCCACCATGAGAATTCGGTTATCAATCAAGTCTCTTCATGAGAGAGTGATGTGTCAATACTTTCCTTCGATTAGATATCTGAACGGACAAGTTTTGTCAGATTTCCTCTATCTGTTGTAACGGATTTGATTTCTATTGCACACTCATCCACTGGGGGAATGTGCACGGCAAGTGGCTGCTGACTGTCATGGTCGTTATCAAAATGAAAAAATGTCTTCGGACGATTTCTCCTTCAAAATTTTCAATATTTTCTTTCTGTTTGCAGATACATAAACAAACTCAGCTAATCTTGTTTCTTTTGTTCGCTGGCAAAAGATGTGTGGGATTTCTTCTCAGCCGCTTCACATTCTCTGAAATGCTTCGCATACCTTTATTCTGACAACTTTTGTGCTTCGTGCAGTTGTACGATTGTTTCTTGTGCCTCTCTGAGCTGTCTTTTGATCCATGCCATGTTCTCTTCACGGCCTTGTAATGCTAACACTTCAATGGTCTTTATTGCTAGTTGTTGTCTCAGCTCCCTGTTTTCCTGGTAAAGTTTGACGATAGATAATTTCTCCTGCTTCAACTGTCGAGATGGCTCTTGATCATTTGTACCCATGGCATCCATCCTCCTCACTTTGATCCTACTTTCTCGGCTTGTACCTTCCATAGGCTCCAGCCGGACAACAAGCATAAGNTATGGGGAGACCGAGATTCTACTATCCTTCCTTCCCATGCAAGTCCTTCCACTCTAAGCTCCACGTGGTGTGATGTCATCGTTCCCGCGGGTAAAGGGAAAAGTCCCTTTGTATCCTTGGGGATGCCTCTTGTGAGTGAGAATGAATCCCAGTCGCTTTGGGGTTTGGGCCTGGTGATTCTGCCACTTTACACTCCCTTCCTTATATTTTGGGAGGTCACCATCGTGTGACCAATATTTATCTTGCGCGCAGTGGATCCAGCGAATGCCTAAGATGGAGAATTCGATCGACCTCGGCCTGCGAGAAAACTTACAGACAAAGCACGAATCTGATTTTGTGAATAAAATGGGCGAAAAACCTCTGGGATTTATAACAGATCGGGAAGAAGGAGGAATCGTACCAAGGAACACTGAATTCATGGCGACTAGATGTTTCGAATCAAACTGCAGATTTTCCATAACACATCCCTGCATGTAAGGTACATGCGATAAGGGTTGCAGGGCATACATCATACGAACGCCACGATTTTTCATTCCTTCGACCTTCGCAATGAACTAATAATAGTTACAGCACTTGCCAACGCGACTTCCATTAACTAATTGACTCGACCTAGGGCAAGTAGAGACTAACGTTTAACAAGACCTGACTCTCTGGGAACAACATACCTGTACCATTTACGCATGTTTTGACTCTGACCACCCTTCCTGTTTCCAAGGGCCAACCAAACACTTTCTGACTTCAACCCCTTCAATGTTATGTACCTGACTTCACATGTTTTGACACATGGGCCATAACTCGACTAAAAACCGACTCTAATTGAAAGGAGAATGGTGGCACTAACAGCTGGCTCCAACGGGGATGTTATCCTCCCCATAAGGTAGAAAATAATAGTAGACCAGTTGTAAGTTTTAAACCTGTGAATTAAATCAACGCATATAGATTCTTAAGCAAAACATAAATTAATCAATGACTCATACACATAGTACGCAAAGATTTATACCAGAAACCCTTAATGGGGAGAAAACCTTTCAACTCTTCCTTGTATTAATTTCACCATTCACCATACAATATATACAATGTTTTTAGGTATTTCGTAGATACCAAAACCCTAATCCCTTAATTCGGGATTAATTTAGGAAACCGCTAAAAATAACAAAATCCACTAAAATAGAAAAACGGCCCAAAAAATATTTTCGAGGCACTGCCCTGAACGCTGTGTGTAACCAGGGGGGGGCATACCTAGCCCCCCCTAGTAAGCGCCCGACACACATGACACAGATATCACTACTAGAGGGATCTAACACATACCCAACACCAGGTGCATGACCATTGGACCTTATTTCAACACTGCAATATGAAAAACAAAGTGCAACCTAAACCTATCGACACAGCTTCTAAACGACTCAACATAAACTCAGGGCCTTCACTTTGGGCTTCAATTTTCTGCTAACCTACTAACTCAACATAAAAATAAAATTACTATTTACAATGACATATGACCTAAATGGATTTTATTTCATCATATAATGTTTGAGGAACATGTCATTTGCAAGCCCCCAACCAAGGCACTCTCCATTTGATTCTTCTAGAAAATAAGTGTTGCTCCCACAATACGCGCTGACTCTGAATGGACCCATCCAAAGGTGGTTGAATTTTCCATGCTTTCCTTTATCTTCATTTCTCGCATCCCATCTCAGCACTAGCTCCCCTACCTGAAATTCCTCCTGCTTAGAACGCTTGTCGAAGGTTCTCTTCATCCTCTCCTGGTGGAGTTGTGATCGATTGTATACCTGTTCCATCAGCTACTATGTGTGAATCAGTTGATTTATTCTCTTCTATGTGTCATCTAGCTCGACCTCCTGTTCCTACAAAAAGATTCTGACGAGCAACCCTAGTGTGGTAGGGAAAATTGTGTCTGAGCCATATACAATCTGAAAAGGTGACGTTGAGATCAACTTCTTGGTGGTAACCCGATCTTCCCACAGTGCATTGAAAGATTTGTATGCCAAGCTTTCTTATTGTCTTGTAGGAGTCTTTTGATGATCATAGTTAGTCTTTTATTTGAGGATTATGTTAGCTCGTTTCCTTGTGGGTAGTATGTCATAGAATGCCCCAAGGTTATATTGTAATCCTGGCAAAACTTTTCCATCCTCTTGGACTTGAATGCAACCGTGTTGTTTGTTATGATCTTGACGGGGCACCCAAATATCGACAAAATGTTTGTCTCCAAAAATTGGATGATGACGATGTCGGTATCTTGCTTCATGGGGATCGCTTATATCCATTTTGTAAAGTATTCGGTGGTTGTGAGTATCCATATGTGTTGCGCCGAGTATGGCGTATTTATTTCCCCTGTGAAATCCAAACCCCACTGCATGAAAGGTGCTTTGACTAAGATCGGCTTTAGTGGCAGAGGTTGCATCTTTCTTCTCTCGTCGAAACTCTGAAAATCTCCAGGTCATATTCCAGCATGGCCGCTATCCACTTACCTCTCCTCCCTTTGGGGTCGGGCTGAGTTAGGATATATTTACTAAGTTGTTGGGCACATAACCAATGACGTGGGAATGCAATATGTACATCCTAAACCCCTTCAGGGATTTCACTAAGTCGTATGCTTGTTTTTCCATAATGTCATACCTTAATGGAGCATCCCGCAGCGTCCTGCTAAAATAGGCTATAGGCTTCTTGGATTTTTTCTCGTCTTTCTGCAACGACACGTCAATAATCGTATGCTCCGAGGAGAATGAAAACAGGATGAAATCTTTCATGAAGTCTGGACTGGCTAGCATAGGATCTCTAGTTAGCGCCACCTTGATATCTTCAAAAGATTTCCTAGCTTCCGGATTCCACTTGATCTCATTCCCCTTCATGAGCATGAAGGTTATGTGCTTTATAATTTCTTCCAGATTTGGGATGAATCTTCTCAAGAAGTTTACCTTTCCCAGGAAGGATTGCACTTCCTTCTTATTACACGGAATGCCGATTTTTACGATTCTGTCAACCCTGCTGGGGTCTATCTTGATGCCTTCTTTCGAGATAATGTGCCCCAACAGCTTCCCTTCTTCCATCCCGAAATGTGATTTCTTTGGATTTAGCGATATGACGAACTTCCTACACTTCTGGAAAACTTGCTTCAGATGTTCAAGGTGTTGTTTATCGGAGGTAGAGTATACCATGATGTTGTCTAGATAGATCACAATGAACTTGTCCCTTTCGTCAACAAATGTTATTTCTATTGTCCTCTGGAAAGTGGCACCAACGTTCATCAGGCCAAAAGGCATCTTGGCATACATGAACGTTCCCCATGGAGTCATGAAAGTCGTTTTTTCTTTGTCGTCTAGGTGGACCATGATTTGATTATACCCTGAAAAACCATCTAGCATGGACATCTTCTGGGACCCCACCACCTTTTGCAGGATATATTTCATTTTAGGGAAAGGGTAGTGGTCCTTTAGGGACACTTTGTTCAAGTTTCGAAAGTCCACACATAGTCTTATTTCACCGCTCTTCTTTCTTATAGGTACCAAATTGGATACCCACTTTGAGAACCATAAAGAAACAATAATTTTGGCTTCTGATGGTTTATTTACCTCTTTTTCGATCAACGAAAGTAGCAGCGGATTTATCCGTCTCAGCTTCTATTTGAAAGGCTTCTGGTCTTCTTTGAGAGGGATAACATGTTGTATTACTTTAGTGTCATACACCTTCAAATTGTCATAGCTCCACGCGAAAATGTCGGGGAAGTCCTTCATGAGCTTGACATAGTCTTGCTTGACCTCTGGACTGAGCATTTTTTATAATTTGATTATTTTCGGGTTCTCCTCAATCCCGATGTTGCATTCTTCGACATCCTAATCGTTTGCAATGATATTTGGATTTCTGGCCATGTCATTTTCATGGAACAAATTTTCCAGTGGCACTAACCCCTTTGGGATGATGTTATTTTTTAGTTGTACTATGTCCCTTCCCACTATCTAGTCCTGAAAAGGGTCTTTATTACTGCACGCATCTGCGCTCCCATCTTCCTCACAACAACATTCATCGTCAATGTTTGTATTAGCGAACTCATCGCTCATTTGGAGAAACCTCTCCACCTGTTTGTCATCTTCAAACACCTGCCAATGTTTGATATTATTAGGTATTGTCGGCCTATGTTTGACTTAGATCTCGTATTTTCTGTTAGGGAAGATGGGGATTTTGAAAACTGAGATCGAGGTGGCCAATGCATCAGCAATCTAGTTTTGCTCCCTAAGGATAACTAACATATCGTACTCTGAGAATTTCTCGAGGAGATCCAACGCCAAGTTTATGTATGCTCTTAGCCTGGGGTGTTTTTCCTGATATATGCCTTTGACCTAGTTTATGACCAGTTCGAAGTCTCTGTACACTGCTATCTTCTTTGTGCCTAATTCTTTCAACACCTTCAGGCCCAAAATCAGTGCCTTATACTCGACCATGTTGTTTGTGCATTCGACCGCGAGCTTGTATGAGCACAGCTTTGTGCCCACCTCAGGGGGGCTTACCCATACACCAAAACCTTCTCCTTCCTTACTAACAGCGCCATCAAAACTCATGTTCCATATCTCGTTTTTTGTGTGGTCTTTTGGGTTGGCGCACTTTACGGCTTTCTATGTGGTTTCCTCATCAGTTGTCATGATGGTTGTCGGCTCTTCCTCTTCAAAACTCAAGTCATTGTAGAATATAGAAGAACCAACATCAGTGTCGATGGAGTATATAGGATGGTTATTTGGCTACGTCTTGCTGCTTACCATGTATTTCAGCAGTACTTCTCTATACAATTGTCTATCCTGGCCAAAGATAGGGATGGTGGTGTATGACATCTCCATTTGCAGGGTCCCCTTTAACTTTGTATCCCACGACCTGGACAGCAGCATGCCAAACATTGGGGGTATGTCTTCCATGACCACGTCCATAACCATGTTCTTTGAAGGAATTTGGGCCAATGACACGACCAAGTCCTTGATGAGACCCAAGCACTTGAATTTCCTCGAGTCAAAAGAGAAAAGGTCTTTATAGGGCCTGGTGATGTTCAAACCCAATTATTCCATGGTCACCTTTGGCATGAGGTTGTGTGACGCGCTCAAATAAAGCATGGCGTTATGCAGGGTCATGTCATGAACCTTTAGACTGATGTAGAACGGACGGATGTCCTCAGTATCACTTGTCTCTTCAATGCACGGACCGAACAGGATAGCGGGGTGATAGTCTTGGACATTCAAAGTATCGGGGGTCCCTCCCATTTTTCATCATTTTAATAATTTTCTCCCAATATTCAACCTTTTTGACAAGTTTGATAAAGGGGACAGAGATTTTGATTTTGGACATTTCATGCTCAAAGTTAAAGGGAGGACATACCTTCTCTACCTCTTTTCCACTTGCTTCTCGGCTTGCTTCCGGCGTTTTCTTTGGGGCCTCCTCCTTTGACTTTGTTTTTTCAGTCGTATCCTTGGTCATGTTGTTTGGGCTTGGTAGGCTTGTGGAAGGGGTGTCTGTTGGTGGTTTTCTTATGGGGTTTGTCTGTTGAGATTCAATGTGCACCTCCTTGTTCCTGAGGTTATATTTCTTCTGAAACTGCATGATGGCGTTATGGTAACCCTTTATGAATTCTTTTGTTCCTCAGGACAATGCATCATCCATTTCCCTAAACCATGCATCATCTATCTCCATCCTAAAATCCTCGTTTTGGCTCATGTATTGATCATGTTCTCCCTTTGTCAAAAACACACGTGGGTTCTTATCATCACAACAATGCATTTGTTCTTCAAACATCTGATCGGAGTCCTCGTCCACGTAATTGTTTTGGAATGGAGGCCATCTCTGTTGGTCGCCTTGATATCTCTGCTACCTCTGTTCCCTCTATCTGATCTGAGGAACTTGACCCCTTATGAGGTTCTGATTCCTGGGTTGGGGGTCATGTTGTTCTCGGGCAGCGGGTTTGTTTCCCACGGACATTTTATCCATCAGCTTCTCCATGGTTATAATCATTAAGTTGAATTTGTCGTTTGTGGATCTTGACATTGATGTTTATGCATCTCCTTGGGGATTCTTATTGCCTTTGTTGAATATTTGTTTGATCTTCCCCGACGCCATCATATTTACCTCGACTTTGATCGCGTTGCTCATTATCGCGTCTAGATTTTCTGATTTTCTTTCTCTTAATAGCAAGGTGAAATCATTCTCGAAGGAGTCGGTGTATTGCAACTACGCAGCCCCAGGAGGTGGTTGGAGTTCTATAGGAATAGAGTTATAAACCTTCATGAAACAGGCTGAGAACTCTTGCACCGTCTCCTCCGATGCCTTCTTCATATTATTGTACTGCATTAACCACTGCAAGGGGTTCTTCTAGTCTCCCAATCTAGTAATGAAAGACGTTTAAAACACGGTGAAATATCGAATGCTTGTAGCCGGGATGGATTTGAACCACTTCCTCACCTCCCCCACAAAACTCTACACGAACAACCTTATTTTCCGCATCTTCATAGTCTACCTCTTCTAGGTCGACGAAATTGTTGAACCAATCCAGATGCTGCTGGGCTTATACATTCCTTTCAACATTGTAGATCTTAATCCTCTGGCTGTAGTTCTGGGGAAAATCATGTAGTTGGGCTGACAGAATGAGGGGGGCGAATCTGGCGGCCATGGCTCTAAGAGGGTTTGGGATTTGAGGGATATTATTAGTACTAGGGCTTGGAATCTCTTATGGTCAAAAACTATCTCGTCCAAGCTAATTTCTGACTTAGACTTGAATAGGGTTTTTTCAAAGAATGCATCAAAATCAAGATCATCAATGCTTTGTGCACCATCTTTGGGTAAGGACAGGCTTATGTCCAAGTAATAAAATAGGTTTGGCGCTTTCTCTCTAGTCCTCCGCAGAATTTTCTCGAGGTCATACACAGGCTCTGCAGGGTTTGGATCAGGATTTTCTCTGGCATAGATCATCTTCGAAGCCAGGGTTCCTGAACTGTGCTACTTGGAGCTACTGGTCTTTTTGACTGGAGTTTCTAGGGTAAAGGTTTCAATCGGTACAGATGTTTGTCCCTTTGTTACCCTCAGGGGTCAAACTACAACGTTAGTCGTTCTCCCAGGGAAAATCTATTCAATTTCATCGCCGGCAACGGTGCCAAAATGTTAGCACTTCGTAAATATGTTCGGCTAATAAACAGATGACAAAGGTAACTATTTCAACCAACGTTGATACCCAAAACTAGCCTTTCGGACCTAGAGAGGGCTCTCTCAGGAGACACGGTCTCAGCGCAGGATATGGCTTTAAAGTTGTGGTTATATTTAACACCTTTGAAATAATGGGTTCTGATTATATCAGCGCAATGGAGTAAGACCTTGGGTTATGGACTCAGTTCGAGAAAAACGATGGGAACAAATGACTTGGTGACTGAACTTGAGAGGATAAAGGCTAAGCGAGCAACGGTCTTCAGTGTAAAATCATTGTGTGAGGCGAGGAGAAAATACAAAAAGCAACTTGAAGCACCGCTGAGGATGAATTCGGAGTTTAACTTTAGAGGAAATACATTTTGTCTAAATGGAACGAACAAGGGGCGGTGCGCAGAGAATCCACAGGTTCGAAATTTCGTTCTGATTTAGACAGAAAAAGATATGAATAAAGAAAATAGGAAGTACGTATGCAAAGAGAGGAAAACAATATATCCAACTACAACAATTAGAATCTTTTCATCAAAGCTTCAGTAATTTTGCATTAAATTCCAATCGAGCTCAAACTACATACAATAATCACTATCTATACTAATTTTTCCAACCAACTTGGCTTACATTGAAAAGATCAAATATATATGAGAGGGCATTGCTTGGGTTTCCCTACTCTTCTAACTAATATCTCTAAAAACTAGGAAACTAGTTGTCTATGCTAAATGACTCTTCGCATGACGCTTTTCCAAAAATAGACAACAAATACATCTGGCTACATCATGACTGTTTGTAATCCGCCACAAGGATTCAGTTATCGATCAAGTATCATCATGAGAGAGTGATGTGTCAATACTTTCCTTCAATCAGATATCTGAACGGACAAGTATTTTTCAAAGTCTCACTATCTATTGTAACGACTTTGATTTATGTCTCACGCTCATCTGCTAAGGGAATATGTGCAGAAAATGGATACAAATTGTCATGGTCGTTATCAAAATGACAAAATTTCTTAGGGCGATGTCTCCTTCAAAACTGTCAATATTTTCGTTATGTTTTCGGATACAGAAACGAACTCAGCTAATCTTGTTTCTTATGTTCACTGGTGAAAGCTACGCAGGATTTCTCCTCAACCGCTTCACATTCTCTGGAATGCTTCGCATACCTTTCTTCTGACAGCCTCTATGCTTCGTGCAGTTGTACGATTGTGTCCTATGCCTCTCTTAGTTGTCTTTTGATCCACGTCACGTTCCCTTCGCAGCCTTGCACTGCTGACACTTCAATGGTCTTTGTCGCTAGTTGTTGTCTCAGCTCCCTGTTTTCCTGGTAAAGTTCGGCGATAGCTAGTTTCGCATGCTTCATCTGTTGATATGGCTCTTGATCATTTGTACCCATGGGATCCATCCTCCTTGTTCTGCTCCTACTTTCTCATCTTGTACCTTCCATAGGCTCCAGCCGGACAGCGCGCACAAGTAATTTTTTAGCAAACGATCTTACATGTGGCTCGTCTGGGATTCGGGTTTCCCCAGCTTCCTTATTCTTCTTTGTCCTGCCCCTTCTCTGAGGTATCTGCTGATGGGGAAACCGGGCTTCTACTTTCCTTCCTTTCTGAGTAGGTCCTTCCACTCCAGGTTCCGCGCAGTGTGATGTCATCATTCCCACGGGTAAAGGGAAAACTCCCTTTATATCCTTGGGGATGCCTCTTATGAGTGAGAACGAATCCTAGTCGCTTTGGGGCTCAGGCCTGATGATTCTACCACTTCGCACGCCCTTTCTTATGTTATGGGAGGTCGCCTTGGCATGTCCAGTATTTATCTTGCGCGCAGTGGATCCAATGAATGCCCAAGATGGAGAATTCGATCGACCCGGGCCTATGAAAAAACTTATAGACAAAGCATGAATCTGATTTCGTGAATAAAATGGGTACAAAACCTCTGGGATTTATAACAGATTGGGCAAAAGGAGGAATCATGCCAAGGAACACTGAATTCAAAGCTACTAGATGTTTCGAATCGAACTGCATATTTTCCATAACACATCCTCGTGTGTAAGGTACAGACGATAAGGGCTGCAGGGAATACATGATACGAACGCCAAGATTTTTCATTCCTCCAGCCTTCATAATGAACTAATAATAGTTACAACACTTGCCGACACGACCTCCATTAACTACTTGACTCGACCTGGGGCACATAGAGACTAACTTTTAACAGTACCCGGATCTCTGGGAACAACATACCCGTACCATTTACGCATGTTTCGACTCTGACATCCCTTCCCATTTCCAAGGGACAACCGACCACTTGTTGACTTCGACTCCATTTTTGTGTACCTAACTTCACATGTTTTGACACATGGGCCATAACTAGACTAAAAACCGACTCTAATTGAAAGGAAAATGGTGGCGCTAACACTGTGAACTTGGCTTCATCAAAAGAATTCAACATTGATTTATGTAATTCTCACAACAACACAAAAATTGTCAACATCATAATCTATTGAAGCCATGAAAGAAATTTCCAAGATCATCATATGCGTTAAAAACAAAACGTAGTAATTGTAGTACCACAATGGCTTTAGAAAATAGTTCACCATTGAATTAGAGGCATTGAAGAAAAAGAAAACTAATCTGAGCTAGCCAAGTTACAAAAAGTTCTAGGAAAAAATAAATCACCAAAGAAATTGGATAAAATAAAAGGGGAATGCACAAATAGAAGTTTGGCTTGCATTGGGTATATGAAGAGGAATTGGAGGAGCAACTTTTAATAGTCTTGGCAATACAATTTTTATAGTTATCATGGCTGACCCTATTCAATCATCCCAACTTGGCCACAATATAAATCATAGATAAAGGGAAATGATTGATTAGGAATATGTGGGTTATTGTAATAATAATAAAACAACAATGTGGGTGTCAAGAAGAAACAAGAGATTTGAATCTATTAATGAATTGGGAGCAAGGCCCTGCTTCTCATTGGACAGATGACTCGGGTCTAAATAACCTTGCTAGCTCGATAGGCGAGCTTTTAGAGACATGTATTCAAGGTAAAAAAATGAAAACAAGAGAGTAGATATCCATTTACACACAATACAAATCCATTTACACTCAGGGCTGAAATGAACTTAGTGTCAATACTATACCAACAAGACCATGTACCAATGTGTAGACTCATGTTCTAGCCATCTAGGAAGCACTAAGAAAGAGAGGCAACACATACACCACTTGGCAGTGTGCCTCGAGATCGGAGTATAGAGGACACGATTAATATTTGCATGCATATATCCATCCACTCATGGCTTGATAACTTGGAAGACACGATTAATATCTACATGCACATATCCATCCATAGCCGACAGCGGGCTTGCTCACTATGAAACTATTAGCAAGGACCTGCACTGCATAATTTGTGTTCCACCATTTCCCTCAGTTCAAGCCCCATTCCCTCGATAGCAAAACCCAATCCCCACCAGTAATCAAGTCTATAGGAGCATAAGATTGTAAATGCTACTTTACATTTTATTCATGTTTTCCCTCAAATTAATCCTTTAGTTAGCCATATTTTTCATTACAGATATGTGTTTACAACCTCCAATACAGTCGTAGGTATCCTCTCTATAATGATGTCCAGAATATTTCAATTACCATACAGTCGTAGGTATCCTCTCTATAAGCATGTCCATAATATTTCAATTACCATACAGTAGGTATCCTCTCTATAATGAGGTCCAGAATATTTTAGTTACCAAAAGACTCGAAGGAGGATAAGCTTGTAAATGCTACTTTACATTTTATTCATGTTTTCCCTCAGTTCCCAAGGCATCCATGCCGGTGTGCGCTACTGATGGAGAACCCAAATCGTAGGTATGGCATGTTGTTCACATGAAATTCCTACAAAATCATATTCATTCTCATGGAAAACCCAACTGGCAGGAATGCCATATGTATGGAAACTTACAGCCCCACCTTAGCCTTTACTTCTTTGGAACAAACAGTTCTCATGCACATTGACAGTACGTGTTCAAAAGCATTGTGATAGAAATTGCCATGGATGGCCATCTAGCAATATTTTACAAGGAATCTCAAAATGTCATTCAACACTATATGCATATAACAGATTCAGTCTATCAGACAATATCACACTTATTTAGAAGAAGGATGATTATATATGTAGCATCCTCCATAACATAAATCTTTGTATTTTGCATGCAGATGACTAAGGCCTTATGGACAACAACTTTGTGAACGTGATGTGGGGATTAAATCATGTTGAAGGTTTACCCCACAGTGCGTACAAGGCCACCATTGACAAATGCAAGTGGAAAATCTGAGCTCTCATTGTAGAAAAAACCTATTAGGATTAGAATCGCATGGAAAAGTGTTGGGATTAACATGTCAAGACTAAAATCGGTGGACCCTTTGGGAAGACAAGAAATCACGTTGAGTTTTCCCATGGTGCTAACAACAGGTTGGATATTGCCTCCAGAGTTTTGGAGCCAGTTAGGGATATTACTGGCTCCCTACCAAAAAGGAATTTATATTCATTAAGGTCTTACCATATTGCAAGAGAAACATTATTGAAGACCATGAACACGCTCAACAAACATTTGACGTGTTCTATTGGCTCGTCCAAGATGAGAAAAAAAAATAATTTGATGGAACCATAGATATTATTGGTTAATTGGACAAAGGATGAATATGACTGTGTGCAAGTAAGAATTCTAAGAATTCTTTGAGACAATAGGAATTCACAACGATGGTTTTGGTTACCACGCTGGTTAATTTCACAAAGGATGAGTACTACCGAATGCAAGTAAGAATTCTTTTGAGACAACAGGAAGTCGCCCTGAGGGTTTTCGTCACCACACAACCACTATAAAGGCTTCCACGCTCCTCGTTGGCATAGGAAACCGCTTTGAAGGATTCCACCCTCCTCTTCTGCACATTTGATGAATTTTCTCCATGGTAATCACATTGCTAAGCTACTTTATTTGACATGTGAAGAAATAAAAAACAATGTGTGTTGCTAACTAGGGCAGAGTTGATGCAATCCAATTCCATATTAAAGAAGAGAATTGCAAAGTGATATGTTGCATGGTAATTATAGATTCTTTGATAGGTGTTCCTCTTTGGCGTTGTAATTCTGGCCTTGCTTGGAGCGCCATGCACTAAGAAAATCTGTGTCTGATTGTATTGGAAGAAAGCTGCCCGGAAGCCAAGAGGAAATGGAGGATACCATGAACTCAGGGATTGTAAAAGCATTGTAATAACATTGTTAAACACACTACAATGACCCGAATGGAGGGGCGCAGTGTTGGTATGCTCGGAAGAAAGGGAAAAAATCAATTGGTAGTAGAGTAGGGATGCTTAGAAGAACTGGAAAAGGTTGAGGCAGTGGCCTCCACGTACCTGCAAAGTGTTCCCATAAGGAATCCATGCAAGGTGTTCCCATCAGGACTCCAAGGTGTTCCCATCAAGACTCCACACATAAGTCAAGGGTATTGGCATCTAGCTTTCCACATAATGAATAAATTTTATCACTGACTTAGGCCATTGAGGTTAGCAAAAAATGTTAGGAAACTAATGTTAAATTGATATGTAGCATTAATTCACCTTAAACATATTTTAGGTTTATGATTCCATGATAACCAAGATATGCCTAGATCTAAGGCCAAATAAGAGGAAGAAGTCACTGATTGGTGGAGTTTGCAACTTAAAAGAAGCTCATTGGTTTTAATATAAATATACCTTATAAAACTTAGGATAAAAGCTTAAAATCTATGTGGAATTATGTGCAAAACATTGGAAATAATGCAAACCGATTTATATAGTCCGTGCCTGATTATGAAGAGATTTTAAGAAAATCGATGATATTTGTAAATTGAAAAAAACTTTATATAAATTGAAACAAGCATTGTGCATTTAGTATTCTTATATTGATAAGTATTTCAAAGAGTATGGGTTCAAGAAAAGTGATCTAAACTCGAAGTTGTATATGAATATTGAAGGATGAGATATTCATTAACGATTTATTTTATGATTTTATTATTATAGAGATAAACACCATATTTCTTAGTAAGTTGAAGAAAGGTTTATGCAAACTATTTAATATGATAAATTTAAGGATTACTTTCTGATAGATTTGGGATTACTTCATTATTGCCTTGCAATTGAAGTTATGCCAATAGATAATGGAGTTGTTATGTCTTAGTCAAAATATACAATGACATGTTTTGCAAGTTTATAATAGATTAATAATTTTAACTTTGGCTGCAATAGTTGTGCACTTAATTGTAAAAGTATGTGGAATTGATTTTTATAAAATGTTAATAATTGGGAGTGAGATTTATTTAATTATTATTAGATTATATTGATTATATTGTTATTATTTTTTTATATTTATGATTGTACAAAGATGATTTATTTAAAAAGTTGAATAAAATAAGAACTTATGTATTAAAAATTCATACAAATTCATTGAGGTGCAAACTTTTCTTCAAGTATTTTGAATCTAAGAAAAGCTTTTATCTCTAGGACTTGATCCCTCTACTGCATGAGAGATTTAGAGTTAAGATTAATTTATATTGGTTTTTTATAAGATGTGTAATTTCTTTTGATATATATACCGTGTGTCAACTCCATATTGAGCAACACAAAATGAATTACACATCTCCTTAATACCTAATAACACACTACAAAAATATTTTACTTATAAATTTGTTTTAGTTTACAATTTTTATGTCGAAGACATTTTTAATGTTAAGTTTTATAGAAAACGTATCAATTGATTGACAGGTTTTCAGAAACAACCATCACTATCCATTTATACCATCCTTAGAAACCACCAATCCAATTTTGAACCCTTCTCCTCTTGCCATGTAATCTTTATTATCGACTTCCTTGCCAACGTTGTTTTGGATATGCCGATTAAGACACGCCTTTATTTATGTTGGTCAATTCTTTATTTACCCTCATCGCTTACTTTATATAATGTCAGTGATTGACGTATTTATTATTGATGTGTTCTTTTAATACTTGGGTGACATCTTCCACGCAGCAACAGTGGCGATGGTAGTTGAATACACACAATCTATTCATAGCTTTTAAAATTTTGTTTTGGCACGGATCCCGGGGAGGGCAGTGAAATAGAATGATTTGATCCTTAATGTTGCATATAATTCGGTTCCATATATAGTTGGGCGACCATTGCATGCATTTATTGTATTGGCTCGAATAATATAGTGTGGAGGATGGGAATCGATCTCTGGATTGGATTGGTAAAGAGAATAAGAAACCCCAACCCCGACTATCAAAGCTTCTCCGAGGAGAATAAGGGAATAGTGTTGGAGATGAGTTGCAAAAACTCCCAATTCCAAAGATCTTATTGGTTGTTGTGGGTGCTTTATACGCGTATGTGTCATCATATCATTAGTTCACATGTAAGCATATTCACCATTATTCTTCGTTATCGTTGTTATCTTCACATGATATTTTAATATTTTATTTTAATATCAAAAATTATGAGGTTCAAGGCTTTTTTGTTAGGCATAATCCAAACGATTAGTTTATTCATTTCCTCTATCTTGTACGAATGGTTAACAATCGAATTGAATTCACAAAATGGACAATATTTAGAGACATGCTACAAACAAGTGCAAATGTCATGAGTGAACTAAAAAAATTTGCTTTGCGGTTTGAAGAGAAGATTTACACAGTTGCTATGAATCAGGTGTGCTACTCAATTGTTCTGACAATTTTCTTCTGTGGATAGTAGATTTGATCATTTTTTGTTGTCTTGCCTGTAGCAGTTATGGTATAATGAGTAGTGAACTGGGATTCTTGCTTGGTTAGAGTAGTACATCCAGTTGGATTAATGTTGAGATCAAAAGTTTTTATGTTCCAGTTTTGCATCATGTCTATCAGACTTTTGTACCTTGAAAATATACATCAAGTTCCATAGCTCATGAATTTCGGTGCTCCAAGAGTTCTCCCCGATATCATATACATACTCTTATGTGTTTCGGCCTCTGATATCAACAACAACGTGCCCATCTATAGTATGATTCCCAGAAATTCCTTCAAACTCATGCACTACTCTCCCTATATTTGCACCATTGTCCTCGTGCTCATGAACTGGATCTTCAAATTCAACATTACTCTTCTTGTTCTTCTATGCCCTTTCCTTCTTAGTCAATCCCACATATTTTTTTTCATCCCTGTGCCCAAACCTCCTCAAATCTGGCTTGCTGCCAGTGAAAATCACAGCGGGAAATCCCTCCCTATCCTTCACAAATTTATACTCAACTTCATCTCTTCCCTAACTAAATTTTTCAGGAATACCTTTCAGAAATTTGGCACCAGTAGATGACTTGCTGCTCAGATCTTCACCATACTCACATCTCCCTCCAGCGGAAAACATATTTACTGCATTCCAGGATCGAGTCCAACATCCAGTCCTGGTAAACAAATCACAATGCAGAAGGAAATTCAACATTACCAACAGAGGGTTCAGAATGAACACATGGTCTGATTGCACTTATACCATGTTCTATTCCTCTTCTTTCCTTTTTTTTTCCTCACGAAACAATTTCTTTCAAATGAAAATAGGACTCTTCTTTCCTTTTTTTTTTCCTCACGGAACAATTTCTTTCGAATGAAAATACTAAATAGGCTTTTACATGCATGTGAAAAGTGTCAAGGTTTTGGGCTACTAACTTGGCTCTTTTCACACGTGCCACTCCATTGTGTCATTGCGTAGATCTGTTGAAACACTTCCTTGTTGCAAGAACACTGTCTATGAAGACATGAAGATTCATGGGAAGTAGTGTAATGGGGAAGCTTACTAGGCCTACTTTCTGGATAACTAGAAGAGCAAGGGGATAGTATAAAGGCACCCTGTCTACTGACAGGGCAAACTTTGCAGTTAAAAACACTTTGTAGTTAAAAACCATGAGTTAGCATACCTAAAACTATATGGTCTAACATATTAAATTTGTGTTCATCTTGGTAGGCAAGATATCCAAATTGTTTTTTTTTTTTTTGGTTTTTTTCATTAGTTTTTCACCACATGCTATAGTTCTTCAAAAGCGAGGAAGAAAAACAAACTAACAACACCAAAAGCGAGCAACCTATTCCATCCCTGCGAGCAAGAAAAGCAAACTAACAACACCAAAAGTGAGCAGCTTGTTCCATCCCCATGAGGAAGAAAAACAAACTAACAACACCAAAAGCTAGCAACTTGTTCCATCCCTGATGCCTGTTGAATCTATTCTAAATCCAATATAAATTGTTTCACAATTTTCTTTGGATATGAAGTCTGCATGGACTTCCTTTAAATACTCGAGACATTGATTCAACAACATGCATATTCATATGTAATGTTCGTGTGGAAGAATTGGCATGAACATCCATGGCATTATTATCATGTTATAGTTGAATCATTTAAAGTTTGTGCAATGATAGAGATGATGAAGTGTTAATGTCTTTATTTTTATTTTTTTTCATAGGTTAAAACCAGGAAAAGATAAATCATGAAGAGCTCTATTTTATTCATTTATGGGAAGAAGCTATTTTAAATTGAGTATGTAATCATTCAATGTTTATGGTGGTGGATATAAGTAAATAAACTAAATACTATCCAACTATGTATATTAACCATTTTAATTTAAATTATATAATTATGTTAGTTTATGAATATATATCAAAATGCCCTGGCCAGAAATATTGAAACACTATGTGCTTGTGGGCACTCTTTCACCTACGAATCCCGAGCTTTGAGTATCCGTTGGCCACAAATACTGAAATGCTATGTTCTTGTGGGCACCCTTTCACCTACGAATCCCCAGCTCTGAGTATCCGTTTTGGCTACATCGCCAGGTTGCCCATCTTTAATCTACATTTTGTGAAACACGTCTCAAGTTGAAGCAAAGAAAATGGTACTTTGGCAGATAAGCTCACTCAAATTCGAGCTCCAATCAACACTACAAAAACTCTCGGAAGGAGTTTACCCTCTCCCAAGCATCATCTACATGCACAACTGAAAGACCACTGAAGCAAACCAATAAAGCTCCAGAAACACTCATGAAACATTACAGAATAGAGTTCGAGTTACCATCAACTTCTAAATATATTCCATACATACCCATACCCATTTTATTTTTTTAAACTTTCACACATGATAGAATAACTTATTATTACTTTGGAACCATCTTAAAAATTATTTTAATTTTTTTAAAATATTATTAATATATACTATTTTTTTTAAATATCAATACTATACATTTGTTTATTTTAATATTTTTGAAAATTAATGATTTAAAAAAAATTATGATTAACATGTATTTGTATTTGTTTAATTATCTTCTAAATTAATTATTTTTAATTTTTATTAAAAATTGATTTTTTTTAAATATTATTTTTTTTTTTTGTAAGCAAGTTTTTGTATTAATATAAGAGTCCTTCTTAGAACCAGGTTCCAAAATACATAGACAGAGTTAAATGGTTGTAATTACTGAACTGCTCCAGGAGGAGAAACCAGTTCAGCCAACCAGATATAGCCAAAAAAAAAGAGTATAAACTGTTCCTGACAATGCTAAAGATAACTAGAAATTTAACTACCATGGGAACCACCAGAATTAAAGCAGGGGACAAACACAGTATAGTCTGGAACATACTCGGGCAGAGTGCCAACCCA
>JASDQU011441625.1:14124-31060 GCA_032191745.1 Picea mariana
ATTCAAAACTATCTAAGCCTAATGCATGAGAAGGGAAAATAATAGAAGTACCTTTTAATCGACGTTTGTCCCTGCACGCTCCGAGTTGCACTCCAATCCCTTTGCCCCTCGTTGAGGTCTGTGGACAAAACAAGGTACGACCACTTACTACTCTATTGACATTAGCTTGAAAACAGATCTATCAATAAATGATAAGTTCATGTGGTATCAAACACAAACTAGAAAGAAATAGGCCAAGCGTGTCATATTAATGAGAATGACGATAGCAGTACTTACAATCGTAGATGCGAATGCGACAGCTTCGTCAAGTCCTCTTCGTCCAACCCTTGTCTGAAAGATCCACAACCTGGATAACAGCAGCTTCACTGATCACTTCTCTTTAGCTGACTGTCAGTTTCCTCCAAGATCATAAGTTTCATATGTTCAGTTCTTCCCCCCTTTCCACCATCATGGAGCCTGTTTATATAGGTTGGGAAGGGCCTAACCTCTTGAGTTATGTTTAGAACCAGTTGGGAACCATCTCCTTGGATCAGGGATCTTTTGATGAAACCAAGAATTCGAGCACAACTTCCTTCTAATCTCGAATGATCTCCTCCTCATTCGACTCAACGGGCTAACAATTGACCCAGAATAGGGAGCGCTCCCCCAAAAGGGGTATCAGAGCGTTATAGCACTCCTGATGTGCCTTGGGAAAGCACCAGTGCTCTTAAGGTGAGCAGCGCTCCTCCAAAAGGGTTGAAGGGCGTTATAATGCTTCTAAATCATGGTAGAGGAGAGCCAATGCTTCTCCAGCTGTATTAGAGGAGCGTTCCCCTTCCAAATCACTGTTTCAGGGCCTCTTTCAGGTGTCAAGAGTTATTTGATTCCAGTGGATCAGTTCTTGCTCTTCAAATCAGTCATATGAGGTGTCATAAGTGCTTCCTTAGTGTCATTATCACGACATTATGTCTGAACATCATTTACGACACTAGTGGTCAACTTGCGACACTTGCGAAAGCTGTAGGGAAGATGCGACACTTACGATGATTGACAGGGACAATGTGATACTTAGCAATTTTGACGTGTAACACTCTTGTTGGGGATTATTCCTTTCTCCACTTTCTCAACAGTTTGTAAACCATCAGCTTTGTGGAAAACTTGGTTGCTTGGTCATTGATATCCTTGATGATTAGTCCTTGGGTTCCCTTGTTTGTCCTAAACTGTGCTTTGACATCCTCTATAATCTCTTTATCCTTGGCTTTATTGTCCAAATAATCCTTTGGATTTGCCCTGCTAATAGGTAACCCTGTGATCTTCACTATGAGATCCACATATATGGGGATTGTCTTGTCCATCCACAGGATACCTCCATGTACCTTGGCCAATATTTGTTTCACACAAAGGCCCACTTTTTTATCGTGACCAAAGTGTGGTATGTCTAACAAATTCAAAATTATGGAGTTGTAGAGACCTGTAACCCACTGTGCGAGCTCCAAAATAGGTTTCCCTAGGGGTCCTACCTCTCCCCTATTCTTCATGTATAAATCACACTTCTGATAGTATTCTTTTGAATCCTTATAAACTTTTGGCCACCATAATCCTGCGTGCAATACCTTCTATTGCGGTGGCTTTGCCTGTGTAGTGTCCTCCTACAATCCCGTCATGCACTTCTACCAAAATAATGGGTCTTTCATGCTCCATCACACATCTCCTTAGGATTTTGTCTCCTCCGAGTTTGTATAAATGACATGCAATAAACTAATAATATGCAGCTTTGATCACCAAAACTTTCTTCTGTGTAGTATTAAATTCTCTTGGTGCAAATCTTGTACTCAAAAACTCAATAATGTTAGCAAAACACTCATCTGCAATTTGTACTTAAAACAATTGTGCATATGGAAATTTGTCTTCCAAGTTATTGGGTTCTTCTCCATTTTTTATCCTGGACAAGTAATCTAGTACCGCATTCAATCTTCTTGGCTTCACCACAACTTCAAAGTCAAATTCCTGAAATAATAATATCCATATACATATCCTTCCCCCCAACACTGTCTTATTAACTAAGTATCTCAGAGTTGAATGGTTTGTAAACATCTTAAAGTGTTTTCCCAACAAGTAATGTCTATATTTCTGCAAAGCATACACCACAGTTAGACCTTATATTTATGTAGTATTGTAGTTATGTTATGAATATGATAAAAAAAAATCTTGCAAATGCAATAGGGTGATCTATATCACCTTCTCCTAGATGGGTTAATATTGCTCCTAATGCAATTGCAGATGCATCTACATGCACATGAAATTCTTTAGCCCAATCTGGAAATACTAAAATCGACGCATTAACCATATTTTCCTTTAAAATATTCAGGCTCTTCTGGCATTCATCATTCCACTGGTACTTAGTATCCTTCTTCAATAGCTTCTCCATTGGCTCAGTGATATGTGCATATCTCCTTATGAATTTCCTGTAATATCTTGTATGGCCTAATGTACTCTTCAACTGACGCACTAACTTTGGTGGTGGTAAGTTAACTATAACAAGAATTTTAGAATGATCAACCAATAGACCCTGTTTACACACCACATTCCCTAACAAAATCCCAAAAGGTGCGTTGAAAATACATTCCTTAATATCTAATGAGATCTGACACTGTATGCATCTATCAAACATCAACCTTAATACTTCAACATGATCTTTCAACAAACTGAACATTTTCCAGTCATCCAAGTAAACCTTAAAAAACTTATGAATAAAGTCCTTAAAAGCTACCACTACTACTACTCTTGAAAAAATTGTTGGTGCATTATTGAATCTGAAAGGAATAACTGTATACTGAAATGAGCCCCACTCTATGGAAAATATTGTCTTGTGTCTATCTTTTGGTGCTATCATGATCTTATGGTAACTTGAAAATCCATTTGTAAATGAATAATCTTCTTGACCCCCTACATTCTCCAAAACTTCATATGTAAATGGGGTAGGGAAAGGATCATGTAGGCAATCATCATTCAATTTTATCAAATCTACACAAATATTGATCCCTCCTTGCTTCTTTTCATGTACCACCATGGGACTAATCCATTTTGACTCTTCTACAGGTTCTATAACACCAGCTTCTATCATTTTGTCAATTTTTGTCTTCACCTTCTCTTTGTATATTGGATTTAATCTGTACGACCTCTATCTAATAGGTCTTGATTTTGGATTCAATGTGATCTTCGTCTCTCTCTATCTCTCCTACTAACCCCTTCATCTCTGAGAATGTTGTTGGGAATAAGTCATTGTACTTATGCAGTAATTCGGTGATCCTCTATACTGTCTGATTATCCCAATAATCTCCAATACTGGCCATTTTTTGGTTTTCTGCGGTTCCAATGTTGACCTTCTTAATCTTGAATAGTGCAGTATAATCTTTTGAATCCATCTTGGGGCCTTATAATTCCCTTTCACCTTCTAGTTTTGGAATCTGTTTATTGCGCAGATTATATTCATTTGGTTCTTCTGCTTCTGCGACATGATAACAATGTAGCAATTGTTTAACTGTCTGGATAGCCTTACTCTAAGATGATGGAATTATTTCAAACTTTGGTTCTTCAAATATCTTGTCTCTTACCACTTTCAGCATTGTATCAATCTCTGGGTTGTCATGCTCAAAATAAAATGTAATTATGAAGTTCTTCTATATATATTCCCAGTTGGCAGTTTCTCTGTGATGTTATTGTTCTGTATACCAATTCTTCAGAATTCCCTTTAGTGTGTGAATAAAATGGTGTGGCCATTCTTCTGGTGGTACTAATTTCCAATGGACTATGCAATTCTCTACATTCTCTTGGGGTTATTCAAATACCTCATATTTCTCCTCATATATGTCTTCCTACTCTACGTCGAATCTGATGCGTGATAACCTTTTGCACTGGAACCAATTGTTAATATTTGCCTTGTGTTTACACCACCATATTATAGGTGTAGTTTTAAAAGCAATATCTAGTGTTGGTAATCTCTAATTTTCCATAATCTCTACCTCATATTTCATCAAAAAGTCTTCTAAATCATTCAAGCCATAAAAAATAGGAGGTTCTCTTACGTCTGTACCAACCCATCTCAACGCGCGCATCATTCTGTCACATATTCTGGTGGATAATTCATGAAGTTGATGTTCCAGTTTCCTAGTCATGTGTCAGAATCTGAAGCACAAGAACTAATCCTCTTCCAACTGAGCATTCCATTTGCAGTTGGGTTGATATAATCCTCTATGCGTGCGATAGTTCTGTATAACTGATTCACATCTTTTGTTAGAATATTATTTGTAGGTTCCACATACCTACCTCCTTCTGAGGGATCTAATGGCTCAATAACTATGTATTATCTAGATTCAAATATCATCTTTCTTGTCTTCAAGTTAATAATAGTCTGGTTATCAAAGGCCGAATCCAGACCCAACAATGCTAGATATGGAGAAGTATTGTCCACTATGTCAATGACTTCAAAGTCCACCACGATGCACACACCATCCAAATCAGATGGAATCCCCTTCAAGCTTCCAATGGGCACCACTCTGTGCTGATTTTCCAACTTCAACTGAATAGTTGAATACCCCAATTGTGGTTCTCCCATAGCTTCCCAATTTTTCTTTGGTAGAACAATGACTTCAGATCCTAAGTCTAGTATAATATCCCCCATATTGAAATCTCCTATGTTGGCATTCAATATGAATTCCTTGTTGGTTCTTCTCTTCTTTTGAACTTGATTTACCCTTTTTACCCCATGTTCCCCAAGATTACACTTTTGTAATAAATTATGCAGTATTTGTAAGGAATTTTTATCACTCAATAATTTAACACAAGCTCCCAAAAAGTTCCTTAAGTTACTTACTTGTTCTAAAGGCTTCTCTTGATTGTTCTGATCAAATAATGAAGACATATCATAGACTGGTGTCTCATCTACTAGCTTCGTTCTTGAAGTGGACGCAATATTTTCCTTCAATATTTCCTATCTGCATTCCTTGAATATCTCTTTCTCTTTGTGCATCAAACTTCTTCTCTAGCGCTATATTATTCCTAACCCACTAGTACTAGTCTTGATCCTTCTTGGTTGCATCTTCTCCTATCTTAGATCCTGCTCTCATCACTATGTTAATCTTCTTCCCATCTTCTTCTCTGTTTTCCACCCCGATCCATTGTATGTTTTGATTATTCTGGTTCCTTTTGTCCTGTATATTTATCAAAAGTGTAGGGCAGTCCTCTATTTCATGGTATGTTGCACGATAGTACATACATGTCGCAGTTAGCTATGGGAAGTCTCATGAATATTGCCATGGTTTCTAACAGTTATGACACACTACTGGTCCTTGACCTCCTCCAAAACCTCTTACTCCACGACCTCCTCCTCTGAAGCCTCCTATGTTTCCTTGATTATCTATGCACGGTGTGTTATACTGGGGTCCTTGATTATATTGTCATTGTGGGTTATTTTACTGTTGTGGTGTGTCACATTGTTGTGCAGGATTATACTGTTGTTTCCCTTGAAACTGCATATTGTGGTTGTGCTACAAACTGTTGTGTGGGATTGTACTATGGTTGTTGTGCAATGTTATATTGTTGTTGCTGTGTAGATTTTCCTATTACATGTTCATCATGTACCATGTATGTATCTACAATTATTACTTTCATCATCTTCGATGTTTTACAATCCTTGTCTTTGTTTCCAACTGGATTACAAAAGTTACAAAATGTACTCTTCGGAACTGTCTGATATTTCTACATCAGGGGGTAATGATATGGATCATTCCCATGTGTTTTTCAAATCTTGCACCATGGTCCTTTTGAATCTAAATGGTTTGGCATACCCACTCCAATATACTGTGAAAATAATGGACACTCATTCTTGTGATGACCATTTGTCCTGCACATCGTACACCAATCATCTTATCTTTTCTCCTTTCCTTTGTTCTAATTTAACTGGAATGTTAAGTTCTTCAGATCTTACCTTAGCTCTTCCACATCTGGATCTATAGGCTTGTATTGGTTTTCCTCTATCTGTAAGGCTACCTACAGGGCCTCACCCTGTCTTTGGAATTTCTACAGTCTCAAGGGATACTTCAAGTGTGGAAACAAAGAATTAACAAACAAATGTCTATGTTATGTACTAGTAATAGTGTACGTTAACTTATCTTTTAGTCTCCTGAATTTCCGGTCCACTTCCCAAACTGATTTTCTTGGTTTCTTCTTGATCTCTATCATTTCATTCATAAACCAGTCTTCTGAACTTGGCTTCTAAAATTCATTTATTAACTGCCTCTTCACATCTGATACAGTTGTAGGTGTTCCCACTGGGTTATTTGTTGATATACCCATGTACCAATCTAAAGCGTGGTCTATGAAAGTGATTTCCAACTGCACAACCTTTGTATATTCGTCTATAATATTATTTTCTACCCATATCTTCTCACAGATGAACACATGTTTTTTCTGGTCATGTGACCTGTCCCCTCAAAAATATGGTAACCTGATGATTGGATCTTATCCTTCCATTGTGAAATTTTTTGAACTACCACTTCCGCACGGTGTAGATACTTGACTGCTACTTGTTGAACTTGCACTTCTACTACTGAACCCACATCCTAGAAAAATTCTTCTACCACAAATCAATGGTTGGTTAACTACTTTTTCTTCTTCATTTGTGTTAGTCACACATGGGGTTGTGGATTCCACACTAATTCAGATATGGAATGGAGAGCCTTCTTCTGCGTCGAACCCATGACCTCTAGTTTTCCTCTCATATGTGGCACACAAGCTATCCTGAATATTCCCCATGGCACAGAGATCCTCATCGATTTCCAAGCCCTTTCGCTCTGCTACAACCCTCTACTTATTATTCATCCTATAATGGTAGGGTCATCCACTGCGCATCACACCTGCATTCCTTATGATTTCCCTGTTTTGTTCAGCATCCATCATGATGGGGTCCATTGCCTCCTCCTTCTGGCTACTCTCAAGAGCTTTCTCCATTTCTAAGATCTTCCTTAGTGCTTCCCCCAACTCCCCCATGCATGCAAAGTGACCTAGTTGTCGGATTCCATGGTCATCACGCCTTTATCATGTAATAATATCTTGATTGACGTGTAGAGTGACCTAATGTACCTCCCTCTCGGTCCCCTCAACAAATCCTTCTCTACATCAGTATATGACTTCATTGTATCTACTGCAAACTTAGTGATAAAGCCTACAATACTGCTATCTAACCAAAAATCCACTGTACGTGTGAATTTATTATTAAATCTTTCCAACCGCACGATATTTTCAGTAGTCCACAATACTGGCCTAATATGGTTATTCGAATGGGTATCCTTCAATCTTAACAACCATTCTTGTATTAACTGTGGAAAGAAACAAAAATATGCTTCATGCAAATCAGTAAACACATGCCTCTACAGGTACTAGTGCGGTGTATACCTAGAACCCTTATTGTCTTTCTGCACGAATTCCAACTTCTTTGTCTCTAACCATCTTTCAATCTCTTTCTTAGTAGGATTCCATGGAATGAACATCCATTTTTACCACTGCATCTTCTTCCCAAAACCCCTTCCCATCTCTTCTTCTGAGTTCTAGCCGGCAACGAGACCAATTGTTGGACTTATGGGCTGACCCGGGTTCTACCTTAGTTCTCCAATAAAACCCTTATCACCATCGGCCCTTCTGGTAAACCAGAAGGCTACACCGTTCACAGAGTGCACATCGTAGTCTCACCCAATATGGTTTATGGGGGACTGCGGGACACATGTGTCTACAGTCATGGAAGAGATTGGGGATGTTATTTCTACTTTTATTTCTACTTAACCATGCATTCTATCATACCATTTATCAGATCCATTCATTCATTCATATGCATAAATATTCTAGTGCACGTTGTAAATAAACCACCCATTCATCTATCTAACCATTTAATCATAACTACAGAAATAGTAAAACATTAAAACACATTGCACACATAGTTTTAATGTGGTTCACCCCCCCGAGGGCTACGTCCACAAAGATTTTTTTCTTCTTTCTTATTCATCAAAATGGAACTACACACATTACATCATAGAATAATGAAGAGTAGTGAGGCAGACCAATGTCACACCAAGCTCCACAGCTTATGACCTGACCCTCAACTACATCTCCAGATTGACTCCATCTGAGCTCCACAACTCTCAAAACAGACCTCAACTCCAAAAAGGTTCTTCGTAACAAAAATAGACTCACACTCATATCCTTACTCAAGATTAGATGCCTCAACCTACCTCATACATCTCTTATTTATATTACAAAAATGGGTTAAAACCCTTACAATACATCCCAAAACCCTAACCCTAAGTTGGCTAGCTTTGTCCATATTTGCATCTGATTTCTGCAAATCCTACTACGTGTGATACTTTTCCTCAAAATATGGCGTGCTCCTCATTCTTGGTCCAATCTTCCTTGTTTTCTGTGCCATTCTCCCAAAAATGCCTCCTCCAACAGGTATGCTTCAGGTATAACTGTATTGCATGAATATATACTAATGAAAATATTTGTATCTTCTCTACAATAAATTCAAAGGAAGTGCCTTGCATAATCATGTGATTCGAAAAGTATATGGTCTTCTACAAATCTTGTTGAAGAGTTTCTCAAGTGTTGGGAGCCAACTATTCAGGATTTGCAGGATACTCTCCAAGAGATCAAAGATTCCCTTTACAGAGAAGGTTTCTTAGTAGATGGCGAAACAATGGTTAAATAATGTGAAATTGAAGAAGAATATCACCCGAGATCTGTAAAAAAAGCACTTGAAGAATGCATCTATGAAGAAAGTTGTCAAGAAGATCTCAATGATGAAGACCCATATGAGACATCAGTGTCCATTATTCTACTTGGTGAAGGTGAAGTTGTCTTGCCTCACCTTCCTCCTATGCATGCAGATGAAAAAATGATTAGCCTTAATGATGCAGATGATATCATGGAGGACCCCTCTTATGTAGTTGATCAACATATTGATGATTCCATACATGTTGGGAGACATAGATAGGATGTGGTTTGTTTCATTTTTTATAAAGATCTCATTTACGATGTTGAAGGTAGTTCTCAAGAAAAAGGGTTTGAGTTGTCATCTTTAGAGGACTGGTCTTCATGCGTATATGATCCATATGTTTGGTAGCTTGAGGATGATGTGATCACAGATTTTTTCTTTCCATTCCAGGATGATTTGTCGCAACACATTGATGATGATTTTCAGTCATCCCTTGGGAGTTGTGATGCATACCCTTTTGGGGATGCAGTTTTGTTTTATGAAAATTTTCAACCACCTTCATCCTCATATTTATATGGGCACTAGAACGTGGACATCCTAGAGTAGTCAAAGACTCATATTACGAAGTACTCATATTTTCATCTTGGAACCTTTTGTAGGGACTTGCATATGATGAAGCAAATGTTTTGGGTGTTCGAAAATATTCTTTCTCTAGACCTTAGCTCGTCCCCTACCTCATCTCTCCTTATCAAGGGAATCATGGGGTCTTCACAGAATCTCTCATATCTTCTCAGTCTTCAGGAAGCAGTGGTCATGCTCACAAGGAAGAAGATGAACCATCATATGTACATGGTAGCGCTCTTTAGAGATGGATTGATCGGACATATGGCTATTCTTTTAGGAAGGATTTATGAGATGATCGGGCTTGTGGTTTCTCTTTTCAACAAGATTTCCTCCTTCCCACCCATCTCCATGAGTTTAATTTAATTTCATGAATATATGTATATTTATGCTAATGATTATTATGTTCTTAACTTATCTTTGTTGCATTACATGATTAAGAACATGGGGGAGATACCTTGATGAAATGTTGAACATGTGGTTGCACTAGTTGTATGACTTCACCTAATGTTTTAGGACCTAACCTTCAAGGCAACAGGTAAGTAGGTAGGTCATATTGATTTCTTACATTTTCATATTGATTTCTCATGATAGTTTAGTTGCATTTAATTTTTTATTTTCATTTTCATCTACTTTCATTGTGGATTTATATATTTTTCTTTCATCATATTATATGAAAAAGTACAAAATTTTAGTTTCTAGAATTAGTTGTCAATTTTGAAGTTTTGATTTTGTTATGTGAGCAAAGGGTGAGTAAGCCACCCTATATTTTATAGTTTGTTGTTTCAGTGTAGGCATAGGTCTAACCATGAGATGTTGAGGTTCACATGCACTATACGATGAGTACATGTCCTCGAGTAGGAGCCAGATGTTATCCCCCATTTCTAGGGATAATTAAGGAGATGATGTCTCGAGGCCCTCAAGTTGTAGACATCGTGACAAGGGAGTCATAGATCAACTCATGATGTCCACTTACACAGATGGAAACCCACTTCACCACCACGATTCTCTGGTTCATCATGTTGGCATCCACCACATCCGCCTGTTTCCAAAAGACAATGGGTCTTCCTCCATGAGGTACAAGTCAGGTATTGTGGTAAGTGTCACTTTAATAGTTGAAGCATTTGAATATGCTTTTGATTATAGAATTTCTGCTTGGAAATTATGCTCTTTGCCCTGTTTCACCTTGGTTGTTGACATTTTTCCCTAGCAAGTATTCACTCTTGGGGATGGGTTTTCTACTGGGAGGTCTCCATGATGAGACATCATACCATTCCTGATCATACTGATCATTTTTTACACTTCATCATTTCCGTCTCCTTATATTTTGGGATTTTTAGGTGTACTGACCCAAGAAGGGATTCTACCTCATTTCATGGGAAGAAGGGGCTGAAGGCATAGAGGGAAAGTAGCTGGAAACAGATAAAATAAAAACTTATAACCCTCCATATGCTCACCCAAAGAGGTCTTTATAACAATGAAATGTTTCTCCCAAAATAAATTGAAGATCTACAAAAACAAAATTCACACTATATAGATGTCCCACTTGTTGAGGTGTGTACACCCATGCAGGGTCCCTTTCTTTCCATGCATATGGAACTCTATGTACCTATAGCTTCAAGTGACATTGTGGTACTTACTTCAAGTCTTTTTTTCCCATTTGGAGTACCCAATTGTTCTGGACTTTAATTAATTAATGGAAAATGAATAGGCTTGGGAAAATGATGTATTGAAAATGAAGGTGCAACACAACCTCTACAAAGGCACCCATAAATGAGACAATATGAACCCTTGTATGTCATGAACCCCATGCCAAAAATTCTTACCCCCCATCCATTCCATATTCTTTATATGACTTAGAGAGGGTCCACCCAGAAAACACTCCTTGACTTGAGGAATGACTCACCCAATAGGTCACCTTGACAACCCTCCCATACCTAAACTTGGCAAGTTCCATAGGGTCTTTGAGAACTTGTTTAATTTGAGAAGGTAGTTTTGATGCACATGTTTAGGTGGATCTTGTATTCAATTTTATTTTACTTGCAATGATACATTTGACTTGAGACCCTTGGAGGGCGCACACATTCGTCTTTGCAGTATCTTGTTTGGTGGACGTTTTAAAGGAACAAGCCTAGCTTGGGCCTTCTTGGGGGCATAAATCCCATGGATGGATGCCGTGACCCAGACCTTGGGGCAAGATAGATGATGGAAATTTCCTTTGGAGGCAATGGAAGACACTGTGGAGGACCTCACCTAGCCCTAACCGTCCCAACAACTTGCCTTTGGAGGCTAAAGCGTTGCACTTATGGGCTTGACGTCTTGTTTGGGGCTAGTGTTTGATTATGGTGTTGATGCTTGATGAGGATTTGGCATGATGGATTGGGGGAGGACACTTGGAATGAGGACACATGTCCTTTGGAGGATTAATGCTCTCTTCAACAACCCAACGATTTCCTTAAAGTGCCAAAACTTCACCCTTTTAGGGTATGACGCCATGTTTCTTTGGTTTCTTTATCTGTAAAATCAAATTATGAATTTTGAAGGGGAAATTAAAGGGGTTCGACCTCCTTAATTGTGTTTTACACTAATGATATGTGGAAAAAAATTATTTTTAGTCCTTGTATAAATAAAGGGAAAAGTTCATTTCATTTGGATAATTCACTCTCTCTTGAGTGAAGACATTCTTAGCTGAAATTTTCGCCCTCTTTGGGAAAATCGATTTGTCTCTCTTGTGAAAAATTTTGGATCCTATCTTGTCTATTCTAGAGATAAAGTGGTGTGCTACCTTCTTGTAGACCTATCATTGCATGTGGATGAAATTTGCTTGGTAGATAAGGGTTTGATCTTGCTATATTGTAAAATTGGTAAGGAATTTTATGCAATTGTTGGTAATTTCTTCTTGTTTCGTCTTGCTTTTGTTTTTAACTATTGGAGAAGTATAAGGGCATACACACTCCACCAAGTTCATCTTATTTTTTATTGGATAAGTCATTTTTCAAAGGTTGCTAGGAGGAGTACAAGGGCATACACCATCCTAGATTTACCTTCCTAGGTCTTGCATACTCTAGGAAGTAAAATGGCTTACACCTCTAGAGGAGTTGCAAACATAAACTTTAAACCTAAGGCTCCATAACCCATTTGCAAGGCACTAATCTATTTTTGCATTGGAGAAATAAAATACTTGAATTAGAATGCATGATTTTACGAGATATTGAATTTGTCTAAATTGGAATCAATTCTATGCTTTACTGGTTTGCTTGAGCCACTAGGGTGTCTAGCTTAGAAAACGATATCTTGTTGTTGTTATAAATTTAATGCTATGGGCATTGGGGCTGTAGAAAACCTCTTTTTTACTCATAACTCACTTGCCAACTGCTGAGATTACTTGTAAAATTGTACTCTTATTCTACTGCTTATTGTCTATCTTTTTTATGGTTTACTTGTCAATTTTCATGGTTGGAACTTGTTGTTGCAGAAAAAAATTCTATAGCCATAAGGCTGCTCTAATAGACTTCTGAAAAATCATCTAGTAGTGTCAATTGACCGTCAAAGCTTGTGCTAAAGTATTGGAAATTTATCTACTTGTTTAGTGCTTCATTGTCCACTAAATATTTGATGCTTTTGATGGTTATTTATGTAGTAAGTAACATATTTCATTGCTTATATATACATTTATTTATTGTTGCAATTTAGGATATCAAGCTTCACTTTCTTGTCCCTTTGATCTTTAGGCTTGTATCTTGATTATTTGTCTTGTCTTGGGCATGTTTAACACTATGGTGTAGGTACTCAAGACTTTGGAAAACATCCTCCTTCTACAAGACTCATTTCAAAGATCCCATCCTTCTCCATCATTGACCTAAAGGGTTCCTCTCATCATCTCTCCACCCTCCATCTTAATCCCCATAGGGTCATCAAGATTCCCCCTTTGAGTGATCACATCATCTCTAAAGCGAGTAGAATACCTATATAAGGTGACAATGGATAGGTATTCCCATAGTTGTCTCTCGTTTATAGATTAAGTCGAGATTTTCACAAACTACAATCCATGCAATAACAATTTAAAAAATACATAATATTAAAAACTTAATATAAATTATTGATTTGAATTTTTTAACCATAAATAAATTAATAGAAATTCATTATTTACAAATAATTTAAATTTAATTTTAAATATATTTGATTTTAAAATCTTTAAAATAATTTTATTTATGACTTAAGCAACAAATTAAAATAAATTAAATTAAAATAAATTAAAATAAAAAACACCACAATATCTATACATCCAAACTAACCTTTCATTATCTTACAAGAAATGTTGTATATATGATGGAAAAGTATTGATATATCCAAAGGAACCGTTCATTATCTTACATTAAATATTGCATATATGGAAGAATATCGATAGAGTTGTAATTGAAGTTTTTTTCTAAATATTTATTATTTTTATAAAATATTGATTTAAATTAATTTAGCTTGTTAAATATATTTGAAGGTTTTCTTATAATACACTAATTTTAAGGGGTTAAACATCTTTCCTCAAGCGGTTTTATATCTATGAAATTTGAACTTGGACTATATTGAAAAAACATAATATACTTTGTGTTGATAAATTTTGATTTATAACTTTATGTGATAATATTTATTTTCAATATTATAGCTATTGGTCATCAATTACTTCATTATAAATTAATCTCTTAACCATATTAAAGAAAAAAAATTGTGAAGGAAGTGTTTTGTCCTACTTCCTAATCAAATCAAATCAAATTTTGCAAGATGTCGTGGGAAAATTGATCTCTGGCATTCATTATTGGTGTTAAATGTTGATTCATCTACCCTTGGTGTATAGCTCCATGCCTCAGAATATGCCAACAACACCCTTACACATCTCTTTGTTCACCATCCATAGTTCAAGGAAGGTGCAATCCCTAGTTTTTCTAATTCAATGGGCAACGATATAATAACAATAGTTGAGGTCCTTGTGTATGGGTTGTAGCAAGTTCCCACCATAGCCTCTTTGAGTATCATTGTTGGAAAAACGAGGCAAACACCAACTCTCAAGAATATCACCCTCATTTCTATAGTTTTTAAAAACACATAATCTCAACATTCATTTTTTTACATTTGAGCTTTTGGTTGTCCCTCATGATGGGTGGAGTGTCCACTCGAAACGTTGAACGTTTCGAAAATAAAGCACAAAATGTTTATCCAAAAAAAAAATCCACAAAACAAATTTGTCAAAAGATTAAACTATGTCCTAAAAAAAAAAGGCATTCATTTTATTTTCATATTTCTCAATTATAATAATAATAAAATCCTAGAAAAAAAATGCATTATCAATAATGTAATGAATGTGCTTATATGTTTGATTTTGATTCATATATTTATTTAATATTTTTAAATTGATAACTTTATGTAATACATATATTTGAATTAAAAAAAATATACACTTTTCAAAAAATTACACTTTTCCTTTATCCCATAGGGTGTGATCATACCAACATTAATGCACCAGATTCTATCATAACTCCATAATTAAGCACACTTGGGTTAGAGTAGTATTGGGATGGGTGATCTCCTAGGAAGTACCAGTGTTGCATCCTCCCCCCTTTATATATATAGTCAGAGTGGGCCTAATGGTTAAGAATATGTGTTTCCTCCTAAGAGGTCACAAGTTCACATCCAGAGGGGGGTAGGGTATATATACCTCTGTAAAATTTACCAGTCAAATTGTTGGGTGGAGGGGGTCCTTTGTCCTACAAACAAGGGGGTCTCATACACCAATTTAGTGGTTAGCTTGGTCATGACCTTAAAATTAGAGAAGAGAAGAAGAAGAACAAAGATTCTCCCCCAAAGTCTAATGTTCTATGGGTTAGAAATTTATTAATAAGTGGACAAACTCACTTATAAAATTTTATTTACAAGTTAGTGGATTTTTCTTTTAAATTTGAAAATTATATATACTTAATTAAAAGAAACCGAAGGAGATATTGGTTGAGATAGTGAATCTAACTTACTGTTATTTAGAACATTTCAATATTCTTGCATGTAAAAATGTAAAGCTTGGATTGGATCAACACTTGCTCTTAACCACGAGGTGGTGGGAAAGGGGGGACAACCCATGATCCCGAAGGAAACGAAATTGTTAACTGTGCTTGGGAATTGGGGGAAATGTCTAATAACCTAACAAAAGCCTACGCATTGTGGTGTGGCTTTAACCTAGCGAAAGAGGATGGAATAAGAAGACTAGTGATGTTGAGTGACTCATTATTTATTATCCAAGTTGTAATCGACAAAGGCAATCCTTTTGATGCCAAATTAGTAACCCTCCTAATCCAAATCAAACAATTGGCTCACTCTTTCAAGCAAATTCATTTCTTCCATTTCAAGCGAGGACTAAATGTTGAAGCAGATATGTGGGCCAAGAAGGCCAAATTACTCCAACAAGGAACACTTTGCTTGAATGGGGTGAATAGCTTGTTACACGTTCCCTAGTGCAATGAAGCTTGGGGGCGAAGATCATGACAATGTACACTCTTAATTTTGAAGTTTTTCATATCTATTTGTCTGCTAGGACAATATATTAAAATAGCAACCAGTAAAAATACTTGGAAGTCAAGTTCAATGTTAGAAGTCAATCAATTTGTTATATGTCAAAAATAAATTAATTGTTGAAACTATATATATATATATATATATATATATATATATAATGTAAATTCCAACTGCTACCTCAATGCAACCCTCCTTTTATAATATAAAATCTCTTTCATATTTTGTTAAAAAAAAAGCACTTTCTCTGGAACAACTATTTCTTAGTTTTTTTGACCTATATTAATATGGCCAACTAATAAATTCAAACCTTGTCTAGGTAGATTCTAAAGCTTGTTATTCTCAAATAGATCTCAATGTAATGTCATTTTTTCCAAAAGGAGAGACCATTACATCAGGCAAACTTTGGTTGAGAGAAGCCAAATGCTCATGGAATTTAGGTTTCCACGGTAAAATGACAATGACACACCCTTCTCTTTTCATTTCAACATATAACACTTTACGTGGAGCTCTCCATTGCTCGGTTACTATTGGTGGACCCTCATAAAATGAAAGAAATCACCTTCTTAAAAACAAAACGATAAATTTAAAAAATAATAAAAATTTTGTCACGTTGTAAAAGTCTAAATGAATTAATATGTAATTAATTTTTTTATAATAAAACGTTATAAAATTCAATCCCATATTAAATTAATACACATTTCTACGTTTTCATTTCTACGATATAATTTTTATTTTGGTCTTCACACGTTTTCATGTCCCCATAACAAAGAGATTCTCGTTACTTTTGTTTAGTGGAAAATTGTACATGGTCAATGACGTGCGTGCTTATGTGTTTTCTTTTAATTCATATATTTATTTAATCATTTTTAAATTGATAACTTTATGTATTTTTTTTTAAAGTAATGACGACATTTGTTTGTGTTATGTTTGACTCGTATATTTATTTAATCATTTGTTTATATTTGGTTTTGATTAAAATATTTATTTAATCAATTTTAAAGCGATAACCTTATCTAA
>JASDQU011441626.1:12763-22926 GCA_032191745.1 Picea mariana
CCCCTGGATGGTCCATGATGGATTTTCACATTGGTTATGGCTTGCTCAGTGGTTGGTTGATCTCGGCTATGTACTCACATGATAGTCTTCCTCAGGGAATTGGAGATATCGAGACAACTTCGTGACATTCTACATGCTAGCCACATGGAGGAGGTTACTTGCTTGGATAATTCCTATAGGAGGTACATGGTGTATGATCATCCCCTGGATGGTCCATGATGGATTTTCACATTGGTTATGGCTTGCTCAGTGGTTGGTTGATCTCGGCTATGTACTCACATGATAGTCTTCCTCAGGGAATTGGAGATATCGAGACAACTTCGTGACATTCTACATGCTAGCCACATGGAGGAGGTTACTTGCTTGGATAATTCCTCACATTAGAGTAGGAATATTTAGCATCCCGGAGGAGGGCATTGGGCCCTAGATAACATGGGGTAGCTTGGATTCTTACATGGAGGATTGGAGTTGACTTGGAGCCACTTATATTGCGATATTTTTCATGTAGGGGGAGTGGAGATAGTAGAGTACATGTCTTAGTAGGTTTGTTGGAGTCATTAGAGGCTTGTAGGAGGAGCATTGAACACATCTCATGGAGCACCTTTTCATTTTGAGCCTTGCTTGTTGATGAAATCACCTTGGATCTTGACATGTGTATCCTCAGAGTGTAACGTTCCATGTGTGATCCTACATGTGTCTTTGTAGGTTTCTTATAAGGGCATAGGCCCACATATGTATTTTGGACCTCCCTTAACTATCATATATATAGAGGAAAATGAGAGTCATTTCCCATATTAAAAACATAACAAAGTTGAAGAATGAAAGAGATTTTACCCTTGAAACCCTTTACCAAGAAAAACAACATTCAAAAGGTATATTTTATTCGTGTTGGCCATTTTGGCCACACTGACCAATTTTACAATGAAGTATATCAAGCCTTTAAATAGGCTGCATCACAAGTGAATACCATGGGAAAATACCAATACATGGGCTTGTAAACTACCTACGATAAACCCATCAAGGTTAACTTAATTACTCTTTGATCGAGCCAAGATTAACCTAACATTACTACCTTTAAACTTGACTTGGGATAAACACCTACCCCCCTCAAATTTTATAATTAGGTATCCATAATACAACATTCCCTCCTTAAATCTATCACCTAGGTCTACATCTAGACCTTTCACCAATGAACAAACAAGTTAGGGGTATGCATGCATAAACATGGTCTTACAACCATATCCCCATTTACATGTCATACATATCATAAAATCAACAAAATTTCCTCTTGAAGACACTACCATCATGCATTTTTGGAAGTATCCATGCATCATAGGAAGATCCTAGCCAAGGTATAAAACTCTTGCATGAACCAGGTAGTATGTACACATCAAGATAATTTATTCAATGGTTGAAAATCATTCATTGTGATCCACCATAAAATGTAAGCCTTGATTTTTTATCCTAAATAGGAATAAACATAGAACTCTCTTCTCCTTGAACTTCCAGTGTTATATTTACACTTGATAGTGCACACAAGCAGTACTACATACCACTAGCATTGAGAACATAGCCTCACCAAATACAATTCATTCATTAGAATAACCATTTTCAACAAACTATCCTACTCATATTCACACCCCCATTTGTGGAACCATATGCATCCATACACCATGTATCTGCGAGCTCTAATCATAAGAAACTAGTATGCATACACATGGATATAAATGATTGGAATTTTTGTGTTTTATTTTTTTGGTTTAATGTTGGTTCATGCTCCTCTATTCCTGTTAGAACCTGATGATATGTTTTCCATGGTTTTTCTTTCTATTGTTACTATTACCATAGCCACAGACCACAAAATCCCACAAAACTAGGCCATCCACAATATACTTGAATTTCCCAACAATCCTTTGGAAAATCCTCATCAAGAATCATCATATCCATGCTTACCTCTAATGATTCCATGTTGATTGATGTGCGTTGGAAAATCACCTCCTTTACCAGTACTCTACCCTTTAATCATCATGAATGGTGCATCTACATGCCACTAAAACTTTCTATTACATTTTTGTATCATTCTCATGATCTATGCCTCACAAAGAACATCAATAATGATATCACAGGTTCCAACAATTTTATCCATGCTTAGAACCATAGATCTACATAATGGGCCAAAAAATTACATTAAGATTTATGAACTCCTTGGGTTAACTTTATATTTTCAATCTAGGAATGTTCTTATTTTTGAGGTATTGTGCATTGTATATGCAACTATAGGAGTGTAATCTAAATTATGAGTTGGTAAATTAAATGCAATCTAATTCTTTGGTTGAATGATTTGTTAGCTTCCTTTCTTAATCAATTAGTTCATAACCTTCTTCCCTTCTTCCATGAAAATAAAATGGTACTATTGGGTTATTGGTTGGCTAGTGACATGATTTAATCAACAAGGTGAGTCTGCCAATTAATGAGGTGATGTTCCACAGGTTCAACAACCTCTTCATCATCATACATCACAGGCTATTTGTAGGAACATATTCAAGCGATACATATCTGAATTTATCTAAGGCACTTAGTAATGAAATGATGCTAAATTGATGTTGTTAACTAGAGGTATAGAATCTAGGAATAAATGAGATGTTGAGTCTTAGTCCCCTATCTTCTATCTATCCATCCACAAGGTTGGTGATCTGCACTCTTAAATCCCAAGTCAAGAAACAAGGGATAGAGGAGGTGGTTGTCAGTGTATCCTTAGATAAATAGACAGTGTGATAAAATCATTCAATCAATAGATAATAACTTAAATTTCAGATCCAAAGAATGTAGACCAAGATGTTGAACACCATAATCATAAATCTGCGATTTTAGTGATCAAGAAGGGAAATTACAAAATTGAAACAACTACATGAAATTGTAATCTAGATATTGAATAAATATTATTGAAGAACTTATCATGAGACAACTACATGAAACTATAATCTAGTGTAGGATTGAAATTACTAAAACAAAGGGGTTCCTTTCATTCCCTTGAATGGGACCTACTCAAGGTTATCATAGAAACCCATAAGGAAATCACCAAATACTCAAATATGAGAAATTTAACAGTCTTTGTTGGCCCTTGACCAAGTTTTGAGGATCCTTGGTCATGTTTGACTTGATTTTGGGACTTCGACAGGCTTTCGAAGGTGGAGAGCAAGACGAAGATGATATCGCGGGATCTCAGCCTCTTTTTAGGGATTTTTGGGATTATGTAATGGGTATGGGAATGTCGGCCCATGGGTTTACCCATCCTTAGGCCTATTTTGTATCTATAAATAGATGTTAAGGCAATGTAGTGAGTACGAATGACTAAGTGATATATTTGGATCTGTGTGATCAAGAGATGTAAGTGCTTTGCGCATATTGTGTGAGACTTGCAGAGATAAGAGCAAGTCATTGTAAGAAATTGTGTGAAGGCTTTGTGTTATACCCTAGCTAGAAGAAGGAGGATGTGGCAGAGTGTACGCAGATCTCCTGTCTTTTGTGGAGTAGAAATTGGATGCTATGTGCCTATAATAAGCTTGACTGAAGATAATAAAGAAGATAAGAGTTGGTGGATGTATCCCCAGGGTGGGGGTGAACCACATACATGTTGTGTTGCTATGCTTTGTGCGATGTATTGATGTGCTTATGTGTTTACTTTCTTAGTGCTTTAATTTAGATGAATAATAGATAGATATGTTGATTCTTAGTGATTAATAATATGGATGGATGTTAGATCTGAATTATATACATGTGCTTAGTGCTTGAATCTACTAGATCTTCTCTATTTCGTCGTGCTAAGTGCTACTAAATGCTAGATCTAGTTGAATACTGCGATGCTTTGTAATTAGGGTTTACCTATGCTGTAACTCAAGCTAGATATTGATTAATGTTAACTGTTGAGTGCTTTTTTACGTGTTAGAATCACAGATCTGTGTCCTAGCTAAGGTTGTAGACATTTGAGTCCTGCAACCACCCCTACCTCTACCTCGGGTGAGACTTCATCTACTTCGCAGGTGTTGCCGAAAGGGCTGGTAGTTAGGGTTTTGTTGGTGCATTGTTGTATCATTGAACCATAGGTCTACCCCACCATTTGTTGGCACACAGGAAAACCCAAGGTTCAACGCCACAATAATGCACCAACAAAACCCTAACTATCGGCCCTTTCGGCAACACCTGTGAAGCAGATGAAGTCTCACCCAAGGTAGATGCAAGGGTGGTTGCAGAACTCAGATGTCTGCAACCTTATCTGGGACAAAGATATGTGATTCTAACACTTAAAAAAGCACTTAGCAGTTAACATTCATCAATATCCAGCTTGAGTTACAGCACAGGTAAACCCTAATTACAGAGCATTGCAGTATTCAACCAGATCAAGCATCTAGTAGCACTTAGCACGATGAAACAGATCAAATCTATCAAAATCAAGCACTAAGCACATGTATATAAGTCAGATCTAAGATCCATCCATATTATTAAGCAGTAAGTATCAACAGATCTATATATCATTCATCTGCATTAAAGCACTAAGCAAGTAAACACATAAGCACATCAATACATCACATAAAGCATAGAAACATAGCATGTACATGGTTCACCCCCACCCTGGATCTACGTCCACCAACAATTCTCTTCTTTATTATCTTCGGTCAAGCTTCTTACAAGCACATAGCATCCAATTTCTACTCCACAGAAGACATGAGATCTGCGTAGACTCTACCAGATCCTCCTTCTTCTAGCTAGGGTATAACACAAATCCTTCACACAATTTCCTACAATGACTTTCACTTAGCTTTGCAAGTCTCACACAATATGCACAAAGCACTTACATCTCTTGATCACACAGATCCAACTCTAGAACTTAGCCATTCGTGCTCACTACATTGACTTAGCATATATTTATACATACAAAATAGGCCTAAGCATGGGTAAACCCATGGGCCGACATTCCCATACCCATTACATAATCCCAAAAATCCCTAAAAAGGGGCCAAGATCCTGTGATCTCCTCTTCATCTTGCGCTCCCCAAAATCAGGTCAAACATGACCAAGGATCCTCAAAACTTGGTCAAGGGCCAGCAGTCTTATTTATTCAAAAGCTCAAAACCAAAACAACAACAATATCTCTATAACTCAAATGCACTCTATGGAAGTTGTTTATGCCAAAAATAACTAATAAATCTTTGTCATCCTATCCATACTTATAATAATAAACTCTAACTAGATCTTTAACCAATATTCCATTGAAGGATGATCATCTCCTTGATTCCTAAAATCAAGCAACCTTACGTCAAGGGACATTTTTTTTCCCTCATACACCTCTAGTGCCTCCAATATAAAATAGAATAAGGATCATGGCTATTTGGTTGCCTTTAGTGCTTGAATCCCTTGGATATTTGAGAGGTGTTACCAAAAAAACCATAATCTTTTCTCAAAGTCCCAAACATGGGTGATATCTTTGTGGAACTCAAAAGGTTATCCATTATCACATCACCAGCTCTCCCTTGCACTTCAAACTCAAGAAAATTGTCTTATTCAAGGGGGCTTCCCTATAGGTTAACTAGGCTCACTCTGTGTAGTAGGAGTGGGAGTAAAAAAAATGTATCCATAATTGTGATGGAAAAATGATGTAAATGTAAAATGTGTGTTTGGGGTGATGAATGAATGGGAGACAAGTGCCTGTCTTGCATGGGATATGGGGTAACTTGATCTAGATCAAGTGTTATTCATGCATATTTGGTACTTGAAGTCACCACCACCATGAAGGATTTCCACATAAGTTTCAAACTTAGATACTTGTTACACTACAAGGTTTGTAGGGAAGACTAATATGAAAATAGACTTAGCCTAAGTACTACAACAAGTAACCAAGATACTAAAATCACTTTCTTCTAGAATGGAAAGGTTGGAAGTGGAAGGAAAGTAGAGCTATAGGAATTTTCAAAATATTGATAATAGGGGTAGTTTCAAAAGACCAAACAATGCTCCTCAGGTCATCCAAAGAGACCAAATAAATAGGGACAAAGATGATCATAGAATTCAGGCTCCTCTCCAAAATAACCTTGTTACTGATGAATAAGGAGAGGAAGAAGAGCTTGATCATGAAATCCATTGTCTTGGATACACCTCCTCATTTCCTCATTTAACCCAAGATGCATATGAGGAGTCTCTCATGGATAGTCAACTAAATGAGTTGAGTAAAGGGGAAAGGACCGACAACAATCCAAACAGATATAACCTTAGGTCCAAGAAGAAGGAAGCATATCCTAAAATTCTTGATCAACCTATTAGAATCGAAAAACTAGCTAAAAATGTAGCAGATGGTGTTAAAGAAAAGGAGGCAAAACCCTGGGTCAAAGACCATATTCCAGAAGTGAAGGAGGTTGTGAAGCCTCCCTCCTCTTTTAGCTTTGATCATTAAATTCAAAATATTAGGATCCACGTGCCTCTTTCAGAGTTAGTCCAACATGATGGTTTCAAAAAATTCCTTTCAAAAATGTTGTAGCCCGAACCTTCATCTCATTCCACTAACTTAGTCAACCTCCAAGATGAGAAGTCAGTTGTCATACTAGGACCTTTGGTAGAGGATAGAGATGATTCCTCCCCTCCTTTCTATACATTGTTGAATATTCATGATAAAGTGTTCCACAACTGCGTTCCACAACTACTTAATGGATTCAGAGGTTTCTCATGATCTCCTGCCCAAAATTGTCATGGATGAATTTGGGTTGGAGGTTACAAAAGCCTACCACGACCTGTATTCATTCGATTCCAGGAAGGTGAAATCCCTTGGGGTGATTAAATACCTAGCTGTCTCCTTGTTCCAACTGCCCATGAAGAGTATGGTCATGGACATAGTGGTAGCTGATGTCCCCCCTAAGTTTGGGATGCTCTTGTCTAGATCATGGATCAAAAGACTGGGGGAAAATTTGCATATGGATCTGTCATATGATACCATACCTGTGTTTGGAGGGGAACACATAAGGATTTATAAAGAAGCACAAATCTCCTACATTATCAGTGATGAAGCCAATCCCATCAACCACCCCATTTTCTCAGTCAATACTGATTTAGGAGCCAGTATATTGCAACTTTCTGATTTTCCTCATCCACCTATTGAAATAAGATGATAGGTGACTACCTTTTGTGAAGATCCTTCCCCCAAGACCTTTGTTTTGATTTTATTTTTTTATGGGGCCTCTTATAGGGAAGTCATTGGTGCTGGAGTGGTTTTTATTTTCCTTACCAAAGACATTATAGCTCTGTCCTACAAGTTGGAATTGAAGCAACAAACAACGTGGTAGAATATGAGGCTCTTTTCTTGGGTTTGAGAGCTACTAAGGATATGAAAATTGAGTATCTATCAGTGTTTGGAGACACTAAGTTGATTTTTCATCAAATAAAAAATCTCTATTAGGATAAGAACCCAAGGTTACGGGCCTATAGAAATGAGGTGTGGGATATGATTGACAGTTTCTTCTTGGCTTTTAATATTTCATTTATTCCAAGGGATGATAACTCTATGGAAGATTCCTTGGCGGTCTCAGCAAGTAATTTCAAGGTCCCTTTTCCCCCAAAACTCAAGTATGAGGTGGAGATAAAATACAAACCCTCTATTCCTGACAATGTCAAACATTGGAAGGTCTTTGAGGATGATATTGAGATAAAAAAGTTCCTTGAGACTGTGGATGAATTTTTTAATATGCATATTGATCAGGATCAGGATTTTGAAGAAAGACCTCATGTTGATGTTCTCATGAATAAGATTTCTAACCATCATATTATTCAGTTTCCTAGCAACCATATTCCAAAGGGACTTGTCCCTTTGGAGATATTGTTCGATAGAAATGATGTTGTTGTAAAATTTGAAGGATCAACTAAAGATTTTGATGGAGGAGTATCCCAAATGGGTCAACTTGCATAGTAGCTTATCTGAAAGGAGAAAAGTGTTGAGTATGTCAGACTTTTGAAGGAGTTCACGGATGTGTTTTCTTGGACATACGAGAATTTGAGAACATATGACACTGGCATCATTGAACACAAAATCGCTTCGAAAGAGGATGCCAAACCTTTCAAGAAGAAGCTCAGACAGATAAATCCCATGTTGATGTTGATTATGGAAAAGGAGGTCAAGAAGCTTTTGGATGCATAGATCATCATCCCTTTGAGATTTTTAGAGTGGGTAGATAAATTAGTTCCTGTGAGGAAGAAGAATGGGGAAATCAGGTTGTTTGTCGATTTCATAAATTTGAACAGGATCTCCAAGAAAGATAACTACCCCTTTCCGAAAATGGGTCACATCTTGCAGAGAGGGACTAGTTCGTCCAGGATGTCTATGGTCGATGGTTTCTCCGGGTACAATCAAATCTCTATCTTGCCTGAAGATAGAGAGAAGACAACTTTCACAACTCCTTGGGGCACATTCATGTATGCTAAAATTTCCTTTGGGTTGATGAATGCAGGAGCAACCTTCCAGCGAGCCATGGACATCGCCTTCATAGGGGAAAAGGAAAAATTTGTATTTATTTATCTGATGACATTACAGTTTTCTCCAGGTCTGATAAAGAGCATTGTTATCATCTGAGGAAATTGTTCTTGAAGTGTCGAAGGTTTGGACTTTCGCTCAATGCTAAGAAATATTTATTTTCCATGCAAGAGGGAAAATTGTTAGGGCATATTGTGTCAGCTGAAGGGGTGAAAATTGATCCAAGCCAAGTAGAGGCCATTCGGTCCTTGTCTTTTCCCAGAACCAGGAAAGAGGTTCAGTCTTTCTTGGGTAAAATCAATTTTCTGAGGAGATTCATTTCTAATTTTGTTGAGTTGGTTAAATACATTACAACCATGCTCAGAAAGGGGAATGAAGTGAAATGGACTGTTGAGTCCATAAATGATTTCAACCAAATCAAGAGAGCATTGACTGAAGCACCTGTGCTCATCAACCCAGACTATTCCAAGGAACTTCTAATATTTTCCTTCGCTTCATCAAATACATTAGTTGTTTTTTTGGTACAGATAAATTCAGATGGGTAGGAACAACCTATTTCCTTTTTCAGTAGAGCACTGAGAAATGTGGAAACGATATATGGTATCATGGAAAAGAAGGCTTATGTGTTGGTGAAAGCCCTCAAGGCTTTTAGAATCTATAGTCTACACTCGAAAATTATTGCATATGTCCCCTCGGCTTCAGTAAAGGAGATATTGATCCAACTCAATATAGATAGGAAAAGAAGAAAGTGGATCACCAAGATTCTAGAGTTTGACCTGGAAATCAAACCCACCAGGTTGGAGAAAGGCCAAGGTTTGGCCAGGTTACTAGTTGAATCAAATTGCGAGGCATTGGGGGTTAATTTCATGAATATAGACTCAGAAAACTAGCAATCCGAGATTGCTAGTGAAGACTCTCATGTCTACCCCAACTTAGAAGGATGTCCCTGGTATAAAGACATCATATACTTTCTACAGACGTTAAGGCCCCTTGATGTTTTGGGTAAAATCAAGGTGAGAGTTTTGAAACTCAAAGCAATCAATTATTGTATCATCGATCAGATTTTGTCCTGCAATGATCCTCTAGGAGTCCTGTTGAGGTGTCTAGACCCACAAGAAGCCCAAAGATCTATGTCTGATTTTCATGACAGCTCATGTGGGGGACATCATTTTTGGAGGACCACAGCGTATAAGATCCTCATAGATGGGTATTTCTGGCCCAACCTTTTTACTGATGTTTGTGCAAAGATTAGAGCATGTACCAAGTGTCAAAAATTTGCTAGAAAACAGTAGCTCAAATATTTTCCTTTGAAATCTATAGCGGTTTCTGGACCTTTTCACCAATGGGATCTTGACTTCATTGGTGTTAGAAAAACAGGACCGTGGAGCAATAAAATAAAAAAAATGCATAAACAAAACACAGAAGACACACAATACAAGAGAGACACAGATTTACGTGGTTCACCTAGTGTGGGCTACGTCCACCAAAGAAATTTCCAGGTCCTTCCTTTATTATTATCCAACAAATGAAGGGATACAACCTACAACAAAACCCATTGTAACTTCCTCTTCTTTCTCTCACAGTCTCCTCTCTTAGAATACAATACTTTCCACACTCCATAGTCGCGACGCATTTCCCTCATAAAAGAGGGTTG
>JASDQU011441628.1:10172-23545 GCA_032191745.1 Picea mariana
CATCAACTGTACACCTCATGTATGTGCCAACTCATCAACTACTTGTCTCAACCAAAAGCCCTCATCAATTTCATCATCCAAATATGATTTGTATCTATGTAATAGACCTGGTGTATATGAGCACATTCCTACAAACCTTCCTTAACTTTAACAACAATAGATTATCATTTTCATCAAACTTTTCTTTAGTCTCACATGCCTAGTTTTGGATTAGTCAACAACCCTAACTTGAAGTAATCATAAATTTGTACCTGTAATGTATAAATATATGAAACTGATACACAATGTTCTTCAGTGTGTTTTGTGCAATTCCTCCAAGTGTCACTACTTGGAACCTCTCAGAAAATGAGTTATAGAAAAAATGGCATACCTTGCTGAATTATAGCTTATTCTAGAGAACGACCTTGTAGAGAGTGCCCCGCACGGAATATTTTCTAAATTGATCTGAAAACATTACAAAAATACTAAATACCGTACCCTAACCAACACATTTGGTCTCACTAAATTTGGATCTGTTATGAATAAGTTATGATGTTTTTACCTGAAACACCTGTTTTTGACTAGTTTCAGTACTAGCCACAAACTCTATTTTCCACGGAGTGTAACTCCCAAAATAAAACGACCCACAAGATGAATTTTTTACCATAGATACTTGGATATTTTTTCTCAATGGCATAGCAATTTCACAGTCTCAATCATTATAGAAAAACAATTATAGAGAAAATGGTGAGATGACCTATAAATAACATACCTTAGAAAGCACCATCAAAAAAATTTATCCTTCCTTGCATTTTGGCCTTCTTTTCTTCACCTTCACTCAGAATTATGGTTTAGATATACTTGGTTACCTCATACACCTATAGATATTCAATATGTTCAAGTGTGTTTTAAATGAGAGAGCCTTGCCTCTTATTTATACTCTCCAAGTAGCTTCCTTAAAAACATCCTCTAGGTCACTTGGCCGACTTTCCTTATTTTAAGGTTAACCCACTTCTAATTTCTCCATTAAAATTATTATTGAAATAGTTTATTTTGTATTCAATTTGAATTATAATACACTCATCACTTCACTTTATTATTTATCCTTTAAAAATCTCTTAAACCACTTTGACTACTTTGACCTTTTGGGGATTCTAGATGACATATGAGGGTCCTCCAACTTCGTAAGGCCATAACTCTCAAACCGTGAGGAGTTATGTGACATTCCACATACCACCAGAAATGGCATGAAATGTAATATCCATATAGAATAGTATTATCTAAAAATATATCATAACTCATACCGTTACCCATCAAACAAACTTGGGTCCATTACCCAAATCTGGGGTCTCCAACTTCTCATGGCCATAACTCTCTAATCGTGAGGAGTTATGTTACGTTCCACATACCACTAGAAATGGCATGACAAGAACTATGAATCTAGGATAGTTTCACTAAAAAATTCATTATTCTTCATCTCATTATTCCACAATTAAGCATGGGTTCTATTACTCCTCAAAGCGTCTTCCTGTGAGGGCTTTCACCATAAGGGGACCACTTTGGAGTTCATCCATATTTACTTCTTATTAACCATGAAAAAACAATAATGAGTCATATTTACATCAAACAATATTGGGTCCATTACCCAAACCTTTGTGCTACGGGGCTTTCTTCAAGGGTTGACATCAATGACAACAAACCTTAATCAACACTAACTAGCCCTTAATCATGTGGATGACATTACTGAAGGATAGATAATGAATCAAAAATAGCTATGGGCAAAGAACTTAAATGATTAAAACAAATAATTTGAAACTAAACCATTCAATCATTTAATTTTATCCTCCCTCCTTCTAACGTCATTTTTTGAGGGGCGTTTATGATACACAGTCAACTGGAAGGGAATAGTCTGGTACAAGGTTGTCTAAATATCCGAAGCGGTTTGGAATAACTACTCCTGACGGGTTTAACGACTCCATTAGCCGATAAAGGGATCTAATCTAAACTATGAAAATAAAATAACTAACTATGCATTAACAAAAATCTACTATACACATTCACTATTCTCACTTTTATATACAACATATACAAATAAGCAGGTACAAGATTTACGAGAAACCTTGTAAACTAAGGTTGTACAAGAGAACCGAATCTCATGCAAAATTAAATAGATCTAGAACATATTATTAATCTAATTTTAATCTTGAAACTAAAATAGCAAAATAAATGAATGTAAATAATAATGTTTTAACTTAAATAAACAAAGTATTTAAGCTTAAATGTTAATTTACATTCAAAAAATATAATGAAAACAAAACCATTTTACTCATAGGACAAAAGCCATTAAGAAATCTGAAATTTCATATTCTTCTTCGAAAATACCAGTCCATTCTCCCAAAATTCTAACCATCAGTTACTCCATTTGAAAAGAAAACGTTTACAAAATAAATAATATACAAAAAAGAAAGGATAAAAATCCTCCTTTGAATTTCTTGGATCTCCTTTGGCTTTGAACTTTCTCATATATTTATGCATTGAATGAACAGTCTGAGTGTCACTAATAATTTCTGCCACCTGAAATTTTCCTCGTAAAGAAACAAAAATATCTCTCAAATCATGTGTTTGTTTGGGAAAAATCTCGCAGGTAAGCTAAAGGAGTCCATTCTGCAAATGATTTTTCAACCATTTCTTCAGAGTCCTCACGGTTTGGCTGCAATCAGTTCCAAAAAATTGTTTGCCTATTCTTGAACGCATTTCCAAATCTTATCTGTTGTTGCTCATAAATTATTTGCAACAATCCAATGTTATTTTTGGATCAATTATCTTGAACGTATTTAGATAATAAAATCAAGACATGATCAAATCCATACCAAATATCTAATAATAGAAACCTGTGAAACAAAAATAAACCAATTTAATAACCTAAATATAAAAATTGTGAATAAAACAAAATCTAGAACAATAAAATTAAAATGAATTTAAACTAAAAGTTAACTATAAGTTGTAAACAAATATTGTTTATATTTTTCTTTCAAATATGATCTTAAAATTCTAGAAGCTGCAAGTTGATGGAGAGGAGAAAAATATTAATTTCGGGTTTCCACAAAATCAAACAAATGATAGATAATTTTATTTTATTTTATTTTATTTTTATTTATTTATTTATTTATTTTTATAATTTTGAAATGAGATGCAAAATGACAAAAAAAATTAATTAAGTAAACCCACCAAATGATTTTGTGAAAATGAGAAACCAACCAAGATATTATTTGATGAAGTGTTGAACCCATTATTCAAAATAGTCAAACTTTCTAATGAGCAAAAGATGAACACATAATCATAATTTAAATGAAAGTAAACAGTTGATAAAAATTAACGTTTTTGTTTAAATTTAGATTTCTATGCTCGTTTCTAAATTTTAACATATACTCTTGTAATGAATGTCTCATACTATGGTGAATATATTAAGTTCGTCTCAAAGCAAGCCAATGTCTAGAACTATTCAAAAAGGTTGATTCTGTAGCTCATTGTAATTGTCAAGATTCTAATGGGGGCCCTTTAAATTTTGTAAAAATTTAGGGGGAGTTGTTGGGGCCCAACATAACCTTAGTTGCTTCTCCTAGGTATATCAAAAGGTGACTATAGGGGTTTGTAATAGTGCCTGGGGGAAATTTTGTATCACACACTTCAATACTACTGATAAGGATTATTTGTGGAGGCTAGGATAATTACTTCTCATACCTTCGTGCATTGGTCCACAAGACCTAATCAACCCGTGCCTTTGTCCGAAAGGGCCCAATCCCACTTTGTTGTTATTCCAGCCCCAAGACCTAATCCACTTGATTCATAATATTGAAAAAGTTGTTTATGTTTCTCTTGTCTTTTAGGGCTTTGTAGCGGTGTGTTTGGTGAAGGTAGTTCAAATTTAGGAAGGCGAGTCAATTGCCACTAAGAGCTAATCACTCAAAGTGGCCAACCTATCGCCCCGAAGATCAAGGAGAATTCAAGGCCTTCCACCCGAATAAGAGGTTATGAATAATTATCCCCTACCTCGTCAAAGGAGTCAAATTGATTATTTTGACACTTTTGTACCGAACGGTCAGACCGAGATCGTAAATATTGATCCTCCAAAAGTCAATGCTTCAGAACCAGAGGAGGTAACTGTTGAGGAACTTGGAAGTTGGGAGCTCACTCCACACTTTAAGCCTCCATTACTTATGACTTTTTCATTTCCATTCGTAGGATTCCCACCTCCCTTATCAAACTTCACTGATAGTATCCCTCTCTATTGGGCCACTATGGACAACACTTCGCTAGTGTCAGGGTCGGGGGGCCCTGCAACTCCCACCTCAACAATAGTTACCAGGGGGATATTTTCCCCTGGTATGTCGGCTCAAACAAAAAATGTGGTTCAATCCACTATCTATGCAACAACCAACAACATTGCCTCATTGGTTGTCAGTCCCACTCGATTCTCGAGTGCAACAACATCGTTTTCATCCACAACGAACTATTTCTATTACAGAATGTCGTCGATGGACGCACTTAACGCTATGGTTAGTTCTCAACCAACGTCCCAATTTTTGAATGTTGGTACGAGGAGCACTCCATCTCCTTACCAAGTCCTGTCTTGGGGCGGAGGACACATTCCTCCTTCAGCCCCGTTCGTCAGAAGAAAACTTGTCCAATCTTACATCCCTAACCCCGTATGGGGTTGGGGCACCTCCATGGGTAGCATACCTCATTCCTATATTATTTCATCTACGTCAACCCCGTTCACACTTTATGCTGGGTTTGAGAACAACCCTTTCACTTTATCTACACTTTCGGTAGGGGAAACCCCTTCCCAGGCCAGTCCTCCCCCTAGAAAGTACATTTTCCTTCACTAGGGGCATCGTTGGGGAGTACCCCTCTCCAACGCTAGTGGAATCCCTATCAAGGGATTTCACAAGGCGGAAATCCCTTTCCCAGTTAGTCTACCCCCACGTTAGGATTTGTTCCTCCACATGGGGGGTCTACTTGGGGAAACCAAGGTTTTTATTTTGGGAATCAAATGGGTGGAGGTGATCCTCCATTTAACCAGGGCCAAAAAGGTTTCATCCCAAGCTCTAGTTTGATAGAAAAATATTTATGGTAGCTTGGTGCTAGTTACAACCTAGGACCTTCTATTCAAGCCTCTCATCAGTCAATGATGCAGCCTAGGTTACCATTTTTTTAATTGTTACATTTTACAGATTTATCCAAGTTGATGAATGATTCCATTTGTCATGACCCAGATGGCTCGTGGTCCTGACCAAACTTCCTTCAAACATTCCAAAATTTGAAGCAAAAAGTGGTGAGGATCCACAGGACCACATTACGAATTTCCACTTGTGGTGTTTGTCCAACTCGCTCAATGAAGATTCGATTAGATTGTGTTTGTTATAGCATACTCTTACTAGAGGCACTTCCAAATGGTATATTGAACTTTAGAGGGTAAAATACTCGACTTTTGGGGACCTAGACATGGTTTTCATAAACCTTTTCCAACTCCCTATCTGGTACGATGCTAGGACATGATTGTTGGCTAATTTTGAGCAAGATAATGCCACACACATTTTTTTATCATATTCAAGAATGGAGAAGAAGGAAGAGCTTGATTAAGGATATGGTTCCACTTAATTTCCTCCTTGAATGGTTCCTGAAATATCTACTCCCTTTTATTTCGAAGGACGTTGCAACTTCGAGAGTGTTTTCAGAGGAACATGAAATCTTTCGGGCGCAACAATTAGAGATCATATACTCTCAGTCAGGTATGCTCTATGATATTATGCTAAACACACCATGATATACTCTTGACTTGGCAAAGCCAAATTCTAACCCACATGCCGATGCTATAGTGGGTTCTACCCAAACAAAAGTCATAGACCTGACCACTAGCTATATGTATAAACTTGTTATTCAACAACATGCAGTCGGTCCAACTTCCGACTCAACCACCCCTTCCACCTAGTCTTCCGACATACATTCGATGCAAATTAAGACTTCGAAGGGTCCTCAAAAACCTGGATAAAATAAAAAAGGCAAGGGTAAGAAAGGTGGTGGGGGAAATAATAAAAAGCCAGATAAGAATGCTGAGGGGACCAAGGATGAGAAAAGGAAGGTGAAGTTTCCTTGCAAGATTTGTAACAATGATCACCTTACACATCAGTGCCCACAAATGGAAGAAGCCCAAAATATTATTAAGTTGAATCAACAACAACAAACTGCTATGTTGAAGAACCCTTTCCCACAAGGAAAAAATTTGCAATATGGTTATTCCAACTTCAACCCACAAGGGGGCACTTCAAGCGCTCCCCTATCTGAAAAATATAAAGGAGTAGTAAGCATGCTTAACACTTCAAAGCTAAAGGATGTATATTTCTCAACGAGCTCTCAGAATTATGATAATCCAGAGTTGACTGAGAAGGGTAAGAAAACTTTAGAAGAACAAACTCCTCTCCACATAGAGAATACTAAGAAAGAGACAATGTCATGCATACCTAAGGGTGTTTATAAAATGACAACACATAACCCCAATGCAAGAGTCGCTGCCAATTATTCAATTGTTGAGGATTTGGCTCAGACACCTTGTGCAATGTCCGCTTTGGAGATTCTCCAAAGTTTCCCCTTGTAGTGCACTGCAGTTTTTCCTCCCATAGGAGCTTTTGATTCTTCTAGTCATCTCGTAATGAAGTTTGATGCTACTGATGTGAGGCCACGCCTTCCATATCACGTATCCTTTTAGATTGGGTTTGTTTGCAACAATCGCTTAGTTAAGAGAAATGTTGTTGATGAAGGTGCTTCCACGTGCGTTATGTATTTGCCATATTGGAAAGCTATCAGTTCTCTTGAGCTTACCCCTCTCCTACACTCTTGACTGCCTTCGATGGATGCTCATTTTGACCACATGGTATGGTTACTTCATGTCTGGTTACACTAGGGGGAATGTCTATTTGCGTAGAGGTTGAATTAGTTGAGGCACCGCTTGACTATAATATCTTGTTAGGAAGAAGTTGGACATATTCCATGATAGTTATCGTCTTGACAGTTTTTAGGATTATATGTTTTCCCCATGAGGGAAGAATCATGACCATTGATTAGGTGGATTCAAACCTTTTTGATGTGGTAGTTAATCCTAGGATTGTTTTCCCTTGGATTGAAAACTCTCAGGCGGCAACTAAGAGCATTAATTGCGGGATGTACCCTTCGCTTATGGGATCTTTTGAATCTCCCACACCAATTTCGTATGTTCACACCACTCTAGTTAATATGGTGTCTTCATTTAGAACGTCGTATATGCAAGACCCATGGACCCTTCCCTCATTGTCTAGTATGGTTGAAGGTCAATTTCATGCCAGGATGAACGAACCATTGTCTACAGTTGAGGAATTTTATCAAGCCATTCAACAGGCCACGATATACCTAGATCAAACTCCAACGACCACCAAGGAGGATGATCTCTTTCCTGATCCTATTTGGGCTCAAAACTATTCAAGCTCCCAAGATTTTTTGGATACCATCTTTCCTTCGAATGAAAAAATCATCGAGGCAATGGTCGGAGTTGAAAGGGCATGGGGAGATTTGCATCAAAGATCATATTTCCTCCCTAAGCTCGGTCAAATAGAGAATGGAGAGTTCAAGTGATCTATTTTTGGAAGTTTTTATGGCATAGTCAATTTCTTTGCTAGGCATGGTGTCTATGTCAAAGGAAACATGGATAATATATCAAGGACGATCCCGATCAACATTTCTAAGAATTATGAAATTGTCGAAAACATATTTATTGGAGAAAAATTATAACAGGACGAGATCGCTCAATATACGACACTCTTTAAGGAGTTCTGATATGTGTTCGCATGGTCTTATGAGGAAATTCCTGACATTGATCCTGCAATAGTTCAACACGAAATTCAAACCTATGAAAATGGAAAGCCTGTTCGATAAAAGTTGAGACCTGTGAACCCAAGAAAGGTAGCGGAAATAAAAGAAGAAGTGGAAAAATGACTTAATGCAAGATTTATCTACCCAATTCCTCTGACAGAATGGGTCTTTAACCCTGTTCCCATTGATAAGAAGTAGGGCACAATCTGTGTTTGCATGGATTTTAGGGACTTGAATAAGTCTTGTCCTAAATATAACTTCCCGACACCATCCATCGATCATATCTTGGAAAACTGTGTAGGGAGTGAAATATTCTCGTTTATGGATGGTTTTTCTAGCTACAACCAAATTGAAATTTGTCTAGAAGACCAACACAAAACGACCTTCATATGTCCTTGGGGAACTTTCTCTTACAGGAAAATGTTGTTTGGTCTTAAAAATGTTGGTTCAACATTCCAGTGGGCCATGATGTTTTCCTTTCATGATTTAAAGCATATAGTGGAGGCATACTTAAACAATCTCACAGATCACTCATGCATGAGGGCCCAACATCTCTTACATCTCCGCTTAGTTTTTGAACAATGTTGTTTCTATAGGATTCGATTGAATCCACACAAGTGTATTTTTTGTGTGACCTCTGGTCATCTTTTGGGATTCATTGTTTCGAAAAAAGGGATCATGGTTGACCCATTTAAGGTTGAGGCAATAAATCGATTTCCTCCCTTGTGTACAATCAGACAACTTCAGATCCTACAAGGAAAGGTGAATTTCCTCAGCAGTTTTGTCTCGAACTATGCTAACATAACAAAGGGATTTATGCCCCTTTTGAGGAAATGGGTCCCATTCTATTGGGACGAATTGACACAATGTTCCTTAGATGTATTAACAAAATCATTGGTTTCAACTCCTTTGTCGAATCCCCCTAAATACAATCGAGACTTCTTGTTGTATTTGGCGGCAACCGAGTCTTTGATTGGCATGGTTCTAGTTCAGGAGGATGATTATATCCAATAGCATGTCACCTATTACTTGAGTCATGCTCTCATGGGTCCTAAAATCAATTATTCACATGTGGAGAAACTGGCACTGACATATTTTCATGTTGTCCAGTGGCATTGACATTACATTCTATTACGAAAGGCAATCGTCATTGCCATAGTCAATCCATTTAAATATGTTATGACTAGGAGAATTATTGGTGGGAAGTACAACAAGTGGATTTTTGTGCTTCAAGAGTTCGATTTGTATTTTGCATCCACAAAGTCTAAGAAATATTTGGTCTTCGTTGAGTTGATGTCAGAGATCCTAATGGAGAATGAGGAAAGTGAGATGAAAGATTCATTTCTAGATGAGCACATTTTCCTCATCTCTTCATCTGATCCATGGTATGGGTATATCCTTATATATCTCCAAAATCTAAATTTCCCTCCAAACTGCTCGAGAGACGAGAGGCGAAGGATCCATCATATGGAGAAAAATTACCTCATTATCGCTAACACTTTGTATTAATGAGGGGTGGACTCGATCCTTCGGTGTTTATTAACTCTTGAAGAAGCAAAGGTTGTTTTAAATGAATGTCATAGTAGAGCATGTGGTGGTCATCTCTCTGGGTTGGAAACAACCCAAAAAAAATTGCACGTAGGATACTTTTGGCATAAAATATTTAAAAATTGTGTTGAACCGGTCAAGAAGTGTCATCCATGCCAAATTTTCACTAAGAAAATGCGTGCACATCTTGCTCCAATGTTTCACATCATCATTTTTGGTCCCTTCACCAAGCGGGGGGTATATTTTATGACATGCCACATGGGTTCAGCTGGGGGCATCATTACATCATTGAAGTCATCGACTACTTTACGAAATGGGTTGAGGCTATGCCAACATTTGTTAATGATGGGGAGACAACAACACTATTCATATTAAATCAATTCATAGCTAGGTTTGGAGTTCCAAGAGATATTTTCATTTACCGTGCAATTCACTTTCAAAACCGCATGATGTTGGAATTAGCATCAAATCTGGGGTTTAGGAAGGAACACTTGTTTCCCTACTATCCCTAGACTAACGGTCAAGTTGAAGCCGTGAACAAATCATTGAAAATGATTTTAAGAAGAACGATGGATTTAGCTCGAACCAACTGACATTTGATGCTTTATCTGGCCTTATGGTCTTATAGAACCTTAGTCAAAACTACTATTGGTTTCTCACCGTTGCAACTTGTTCATGGAGTGGAAGCATTTTTTTCTATTGAATGTGTAGTTCCTTCACTCAAAATAACAGTCGATCTCCTTTCAGACATGCCTCAGCTCAAAGAACACTTGGTTTAGCTTGAACACCTCGATTAGAAATGTCAATATGCAGCTTTAGCAAATGAAGCACATAAGAAATGAGTCAATCCCCTGTACGATAAGTCTATCCATCCCAGGGTGTTCTTTGAGGGATATTTTGTGTTGGTCTATGACCAAGATAAGGATTCCTTGGGGGAAGGAAAGTTCAACCCCATGTGGTTCGACCCTTGTATTGTGCGATGGGTCTGGACATGGATACAATCAGATAGAAAAGGGATCTAGATCCAAAGCAACAGAACAAGAAACATATTGAAAAAGTTATGTAGAAACAATCAAAATGGATAGGAAGATCTACAATGAATATTATAGGGACACTCCTCCACCGAGAAGATTCAGATTTTATAATCAATGACTGACATAAACAAATAGGCCTCAGGAAGAAGAAGGATTCATAAGAGTAACTCCTTTCAGAAGATCTTCAACTTCCAGGTATCAAAGTATCTTTTTGGGTTTATGTTATGCATGCAATAATTTTGGAGATAAAGATGTAAATTGCAGAGCTAATAGCAGGAACATAAACAACTTTGAAATTCATACACAAAATGGTTATTCAAGAAGGCCTAGTGAAACACAGAGAAGAAGCTACAATAGGTTTGAATCATTGAGAACTGAAGTGGAATGCTACAAGTGCAATAAATTTGGACACATGGCCAAACATTGTAGAATGACAGTCCCTCCTAGAGAACCACAACAGAACGAAAACAATCATAGACAGGAGCCTTGGAAGAGAACATGGATAAGAAAGCATAATCAGTATAGTAATGAAGAATGCACACTCTCTCTACAAGCTAAGAAGAAGAATCATGGTTGGTATGCTAACAATGGTTGTTCAAAACATGAAGAACAGGTGAACAAAGACCAGGTCCCAAAGATCACAAGATTGGAAATAAAACGAGATGGAGAAAAATTATACAGAGAAAAGGGAAGATTTCAGATACATAAAGATTTGGAAAATAACTGAAAGAAAATAAGGACATGTAAATAAGGAACAAGTTTAAGAGATTGCACTTTCAGGCACCATAGTGAAAGATGAATCCACAAACAGAAAGAAAGAACTAAGATCTCAGAGAGATGTTGAATCTACTAATGAAGATGATGATGAATACACTTCAGAGCAGGGATTGTTCTGAGCCATCCGGTTTAGAGACTCCCAGATAATATGAATAATAGACATGGGGAGTCTATGTGGTAGCTGAGACAGACCAGAGAACCATCCTTCGAGAGGCTTGTAGAATTTGAGTAGACAGATTCCGTGCATTTAGTTAGAAGAAGTACAGTATGATATATTAATCAGTTGTAGTAGTACTTCATGATACTATAGTGACATATGAGTCAAAATTATGGACAATTGTGTATCAGAGTCTTGAGCAATATGGACAGATATGGACATGAAATCATCTTTTCTGAACGGGGAACTTGAATAAGAAGTCTACATTGAACAATTGGTTCCTAGAGCATGGTAGTCTAGACTGGATAAATATCTACAACAGGAAGGGTTCAAAAAAGAAAGTGCAGACAACAACCTCTACATCAAGGTAACTCAAGATGGTATTTTATTAATCGAAGTTTATATTGATGATATTATTTTTGGAAGTATTGATGACAGGTTAAGACAGAAATTTGCAAAGGATATGCATAATGAATTTGAAATGTCATTACTTAGAGAACTATCCTTATTTTTGGGTCTTCAGATACGTCAAAGCAACCAAGGAATTTTTATTTCTCAAACTAAGTATATTAGAGAAATGCTAAAAAGGTTCAAAATGGAATATTGCAAACCAATTACCACTCCTATGCAAACCAGTTGCAAGTTGAGAAAAGATGATGATTCAAAGTCTACAGACCAGAGGCAATGCATGTCAATTATTGGTATCTTACTATATGTGACAACATACAGAAAAGATGTAATGTAGGTAGTTGGACAGGTTGCATGATTTAAAACAACACCAAAGGAATCACATGTATTAGTAGTGAAGAGGATTTTCAGATATCTCAAAGGAACAAAAGAGTTTGGATTATGGTATCCAAAAGGAAATTATCTATCACTTATTGCCTACACAGATATAGATTGGGCACGTTGCATTGATGACCGATGAAGCACTAGTGGAACATCGTTCTACTTGGGTGAGTGTTTAATATCTTGGTTAAGTAAGAAACAACCATCAATATCTTTATCTACATTCGAAGCAGAGTATATTGCAGAAGCAGGATGTTGTACTTAGGTTCTATGGATGAAAAGTTTATTGATAGATATTCAGGTTGAGTATGATGAGCCCATTCTAATATATTGTGATAATACAAGTGCCATCAGTATCTCAAAAACCCGGTGATGCACTCCAAGACGAAGCACATTCCAATAAAGTATCACTTTCTACGGGAACAATTTGCAGAGAAGAACATCTGAGTTGAATATGTGGGCACAAAAGAACAAGTGACAAACATCTTTACAAAACTTCTTCCAAGGGAAGCCTTTGAGTATTTTCGTCAGAGACTCGAATTAATTTCTACTCCAAAATGAATGATTTTGAATGCTTATCTTATATGTATTAGATTTACATGAGGAAGCACCATAAAGAGGATAGTTCAGGCTAGGGGATCAATTTCAGGAAGAGTTCAGTCAGGGGGATTATCCTCAAGGATAGTTCAATTAGGGGGAGTAGTCCGAGATTGAAATATACCTTTTCCATTGATGAAAAAGGGGGAGAGATTTATCATATGCAAAGGTAAATTCTTGGAGAAAGAGAACAGAGGCATGGCTCCAGGGGGAGTGATGGTCACAGGGGGAGCATGAGTGATATGAATTCAGTATTGCATCACTCATTGGGTAGGTTGCATTGATTACCGATGAAGCACTAGTGGAGAAACATTCTACTTGGGTGAGTGTTTAATATCTTGGCTAAGAAAGAAACAATCATCAATATCTTTATCTAAATCCGAAGCAGAGTATATTGCAGAAGCAGGATGTTGTACTCAGGTTTTATGGATGAAAAAAAATTTGATAGATATACAAGTTGAGTATGATGAGCCCATTCTAATCTATTGTGATAATACAAGCATCATTAGTATCTCAAAAACCTAGTGATGCACTCGCGAAACGTGACACCTACCTCGAGAAACATGTCATGTATTTAGGTGGTTTTTTTG
>JASDQU011441629.1:0-18564 GCA_032191745.1 Picea mariana
TTTGCATACCTTATACGCCAGCCTTGTAGCACTTTGCTTTTACATCTTGACACCTTTGGCCCCTGGAGGATTTTTCCCGAGTGTCCTTTTCTTGCATATGTCTCTTTTCCCTGAACATCCCTGTGTTCCATGAGCTTGGAACTAGTATGTTTGCAACACTCAATTCTCCTTTGTAATGTAACATTCTTTTATTCTTTTTCCAAAATTATTGAAAAAGACAAAAAAATCAAATATACCCCAAAAAGAGGAAGGGAAAAGTATTTTCTTTATTGGCAGCATAATGAGTCACCCTTGGATAAAGAACATCTATCTGTTTGTTCATCAAACTATGGGATGTAATATGACCTTAGGAAGTTGTTCTCACTACATAGAGTTGTGTCCTCCTCCGTTTGGTTATTCTTCCAAACATATGGAGAGTTTGCGTTGCCTCCTGCTTAGTAAACTTATGATTAATGCCATGCTGCCTAAGTCCCATCATTTGTCGTGCTGTTGTTCAAGAGAATTTTATACCAAGCCTGAGTCAGCCCCTCTGCAATTTTTCTCTTGCCCTCATACCCAACCATCCTAAATGTCCAATCAATTCCTTGTTCAAAATCAATGAAGCCTTCAGTCTGATCATCAAGATTATCTAGTCCATGACCGACGAGCCATCGAAGACCTCTGGGTAGTGAATTCGAACACTTATATTACACTCCTACCTTGAGTTTGAATATTTTGAAGTTGTTTCTCGAGCTCTGAAGATCTCCTCTCCAACCATCAGGCCATATCAGCTTCTAGAAGATGGATACTCTATATGTATATCTTTTTTATTTTGAGATGTAGCTCTGCTTTGTATTGTTCGCAGCTACACTTTATATAGTTATTTGACATGGATCTAGAGTGTATTTGATTGGTAGCCATGATTCTATTTTATATCGAGCATGGGTATGCCCGCCTCAGTGAGACATTTGTTATTTTGTAGACGGCGCCTCTCGGTTCCTGGTCCCTGGGCTCACTTGTTCGGCACATTAGTAAAGATTGGCAATGTATTTTGGCCAGCAGATGATATTTTGACCTCACACATAAGGGGGCATCTGTTATAACCCTAATTTGCACCATACATGCTTACCTGGCATCAGGCCATCTCAAATCCCTTCTTTGCCAAAGCACTATTGAACAACTCTTTAAAAAACCTCTTTTATAAGGGCCCACGTGCCCTACTCCATTACTGAACGTGTGTACATGCTAGCTGACGTAAAACAACCCGCATGGACCTACAAAAGCATGAAAAAAGGAAAGTTGTCGATGGAACACACAGCTTTGGGTGAGTTAACTCAAACTCCTGGCCATGCATGGCCAAGGGTTCATCCAAATACCTAGCTTCTTCTAGCCTATAAAAGAAGGGTTAGGGGTCCCATTTGGAGGAGGAGAAGAAGAGTAAAGAAACTTTTCCCAATTGCACATTCCCATTGTCCCAACCCTTTAGCCATCCTTGTGCAAAGAGAGATACAAAGCAAATAATTTGGAGGACATTTGAAGAGGAGCCTAGGATCAGGATTCGTGGAGTAGTGTCCAATCTCAACATTGTAAGTTGATTAATTAAAGTTAATAATAAAGAAATGCTTTTCCCGTCCCACTATATGAGTTCTTCATAGTTTAGTAAATATATGTTTGAATCTCTAACCCATTAGTTTGTAGGTAAAATGCATGTGTAGTTTGTTGCTTGTTTTGTATGCAAGTCAACCTTAGGAGGAGAGCTGCTAACAAGCGATCAAGCATGAAGAAGGATCGACATCGAACATATGGAACAAGGTATGTTGGTCTAACCATGTATTTGCTGAAAAGAAATGGGGATTAGGTCTGGGGACGAAGGTAGAAAGTAGGTTTCTTTTGGTCATATCTGCATGCATAATATAACCCTATTTGCTAGTCCGTAGGGGGATTTCCCACCACATCAATACCCGACCATCCTGAATGTCCAATCATTCTTTGTTCAAAATCAATGAAGCCTTCAGTATGATCATCAAGATTCTCTAGTCCATGACCGATAAGCCATCAAAGACCTCTGGGTAGTGAATTCGTACACTCATATTACACTCCTACCCGAGTTTTGAAGATTTTGAAGTTGTTTCTTGAGCTCTGAAGACCTCATCTCCAGCCATTAAGCCTTATCAACTTCTAGAAGATGGATACTCTACATGTATATCTTTTTGATTTCGAGATGTAGCTCCATTGTGTATTGTTTGCAGCTACACTTTATATAGTTATATGACATGGATCCACAGTGTAGTTGATTGGTAGCCATGATTTTATTTTATCCTGAGCATGGGTATGCCCGCCTCGATGAGACAATTATTATTTTGCAGATGGCACCTCCCGATTTCTGGTCCCTAGGCTCACTTGTTCGGCACATCGGTGAATATTCTTAATGTATTTCGTTCATCAGATGCTCTTCTGACCTCACACATTAGGGGGCATCTGTTATAACCCTAATTTTCACTAGATATGCTTACCTTGCATCAGGCCATCTCAGATTCCTTCTTTGCCAAAACACTGCTGAACAACTCTTCTTAAAAACCCTTTTTATAAAGGCCCACACACCCTGCTCCATTATTGCACACGTGTACATGCTAGCTGACCCAAGACAACTTGCATGTACCTACAAAAGCACGAAAAAAAGAAAGTTGTTGACGGAACACACAACTTTGGGTAAGTTAACTAAACCCTTAGGCCATGCATGGCCGGAAGTTCGACCAAATACCTAGCTTCTTCTAGCCTATAAAATAAATGTTAGGGGTCCCATTTGGAAGAGGAGAATCATAGTAAATAAACATAGGAGAATCATGGTTGTTATTGTTGTTGAGTAGAATAAGCTATTTTTTTAGGGTTAGGTCACATGCTGTGGATCCTGGTGTGATCTAGTCCACCTTAAAGAGGATATTTACCCTCCTTTTGATTGTAATCCTAAGATGTAATGCACTCACCACATATTTTGTAGAAAAATGAATAAAAGAGTAGAAGATCCATATCTTTGTGGGCGTAGCCCCAGGGGGGGTGAACCAGAGTAAATCCACTATGTTAATGTGTCTCAATGATTGTTTGGATGTTATGTTAATTACCAGTTAAAGAATGAATTGTTAAATCTGATTATAATAGAATGCATTTATAGTTTAATGATGAATGAATCCTAGAAGTAGATGAATGAATGATGATGTTGATGCATAAGGAAAAGAATCAAAACAAAGTCCCAATCCCTTCCTAGATTGCAAACACCTGAGTATTGTAGTCCCCCATAAAGCTATCTCGGGTGAGATTGTATTGTGAACTCAATGCGCAACGTTTCCTTCTAGTTTATCAGAAGGGATGATAGTTTTTAGGGTTTTTATAGAAACCTATTGAGATCAGAATCTAGGTCATCCCAAGTGTCCAACAAATGGTTCTGTTGATGGATGGAACTGCATAGGATTAAGTGGAAGGAGTCTGTGGAAGAAAATAATGGAGGATGAAAACATAGAATGGAATGTTCAGGCCATGGAATCCAACAAAGGTGGGGATTGAAATATGGTTGCAGACAAAGGAACTCAATTTTGCACAGAAGGACAACATAAACACTAAGTTTACACCATGTAAATATCTCTACAAATATGTGTTTAGCGATTTGATTGAGGTGTTTTTTTGTGATTTTCCACATCTATTGCAGGAGTGGCCATTGAGGTTGAAGGAAAACCATCCTATAAATTGGATCAGGCAACTAGAATGGCATCCTTTGGAGATCGCATAGTTGTAGCGAGTCAATAATAAATATATGCACATATTAGATTTTTGGTTAGACATTATTATTGTAGGGTTTATCATTGAGTTTGCGGTTGATACTGGGAAGTCCTACACTACTGCAGAGAAGGAATTTCTGAATTGACCTAGAGGTAGGTACATCAGATCACTTTATACTTATATAAAAATTTTATTGTATGACGAAGGTGTGATGACCAAGGAATCGAACAACTAAACTTCCCTGCACTAACAATAGTTTGAGATATGGACAGGGAGATGGATAAGGGGAAGTAAAAGGAGGCCATGGACCCAATCATGATGGAAGAGGACCAGATAAATAAGATAATGGAAAAAGATGAAAAGACGTGCAATGAAAGACCTTAACAATATAAGATGAATAAAAAAAAGAATTCCATAGCTGAGAGAGATGGCTTGGTGAGTGATGAAGAAGAGGTAGGGGATCTCTAGGTTGTGGAGTAGATCGAGAAAATTCTACATGCAACATATGAAAAGAAAACAAGAGGTCCAGGTTTAGGTACAGAAGGAAAAACTCTAGTCTAGATCACAGTTAGTGGGGAACCTACAACCCCATGTCTGACTAATACACCTTAAACAACACCAATGTTTAGACAACCAAATTTTAGTGGAAGAGGAGCAACAGGTCAGAGGTACAATCAAGGACAACCAACTAGGGGAGAAATTTTAGGAAGTAACAATCAATTATTTACATTGCACGGAGGCAGTAGTTCGACATAGTTCAAAATGGTAGGACTAGATTCCACCATCATATTACTAGAGTTTCAGAGTGAGGAATATGAGGACCCTGAAAAGAATATATTTATCTGCGAAAATATCTAGGAAGCAAAGCAGATCACAGATGAGGATACAAAAGTCACGCAGTTAGCTATAACACTCAGAGACTGCACGCTATACTGGTACATGAGCCTTGATGTAAACAGTCCACAAGGAGCACCTAAAATGGTTGCATAGGTGAAAAATCTAGTAGTAAATGAGTTTCATAAGGCAAGCTCATAAGACCATTACATGAATGAAATGATTGAAATTAGGTAGAAACTAGGTGAGTATTTCTGGGAGATTTATCAAAGGTCAAAACATCTCAAAGGTAAGTTGAAGTATTCTATTACGGACATGAAAAATAGTCAGTTATTTTTGAACTCACTATTACCACACTTGAAGTATCCATTGAAACAAAAAATATTCCAAACTCAGGCAGAGGTTGTGCAAGCAGGCCTGCAGCTGGAAGAAAATTAGTATCAACATATAGATATAGAAATAAAGGAGATGAAAGAGGATTTGACGAATATGGCATTTCAATTAAACCAAAATAAGAGGAAAGAGAAGAGAGAAGTTGTTTTGGTGTACATTATGCAGGACGTAAGGACATCATAAGAATGAATGTCCAACTTTTGTGCAGTACTTGGCAGAAAAGGTGCCAAACCCCTTACCAACAAGAGGACCATGGTGCAAGATTTGTAATACACATGGGCATCATCCATATCATTGTCGAATGATGAAAAAGTATACGACAATGCCAAAAAGATTGTATTGCAATTTTTTTTAAATCAGTGGGTCATGATGATAAGGACTGTAGAACGCTAGAATTGATGAGAGATAGAACTTTAGACACTTATATTGTGCAAGAAGAGATGATGATAGGGAAATATGCACCATATTTCAACAATGTTCCACCACAATTCAATATCGGGTAGCTGCAATACAAAAATGCGCAACCACAGTATAATCCCATGCAGTATAACCAAGTACCCCAATACAATACACCACAAGGAGATAGAGGTGGATTCAGAGGTGGAGGCCAAGCCACATGAGAATTTGGATGAGGAAGAGGGAAAGTAGTCTACCACAACTACAACAACCAAGGCATTATGAAAGGGATTGTCCACTTCCACCTGCAACATGCATGTATTGTCGCGCAACAGACCATGACACAGAAGCTTGCCCAACACTCTTGGGAAAAATACAAGAAAAAAGGAACCAGAAGAATCAGAATGTCCAGTGGATTGCTGCAGAAGCCGGGGATGATGGGAAAAACATCAATATAGTTACTCAAGGAGGAGCCAAGACAGGAGATGATGCAATAAAACAAGATCCAACTCAACACCAATGGGTAAAGAAGAATATTGAGCCACGTAAGAATTTTGATGCGCGGAAATATAAGGAAACATTTAAGGGAGCTAGATAGGATAGTCTCAAGGAGAACATTGCATCTACATCAATTGTACAAAAAACTAAAGATCCACCAATGTACGAGATGCCATCTTCAATGGATCACACTAGCAAAGGAAAACCTTTAGAGAAAGCAAGTACCATAAATAAATTTATGCATTTCTGTGTTAAGTTATTGAATGATCCATCATTTGTTAAGGTCTTATAGAATTTGCTAGAAAGATGCAACACAAAAGTATAAGGGAAGTTAGAGTATAAGACTGTCAATTATCTCCATAAAAGAAGAAGAACAAGCAAGAAATTAAGGCTAAATGCCAACATTGGGGATTTCAATATGGGAGATATCATACTTGATTTAGGCTCTGAAGTAAATGTATTACCTAAAAGGACATAAAAATGGATGGGGGAACCCACACTAGGATATTCATCTGTCCATTTGACACTAGAAAATCAACATAGAGTGTTTCCAATTGGAAGACTTAAAGGTGTGAAAGTAGACTTGGATGGAGTTTGCACTGTGGCAGATTTAAAGGTTATAGAGATAGTAAATGACGAAACACCCTACCTAATATTAATTGGATTGGACTGGGAATTTGATAACCAAGATGCAATCAACCTGAAGACAAGAAAAATGGCTTTTGAATCAGGAGAGTACAAAGTGATTTCACCATCGGATCCTTCAGAAGGAGAAAGGTTTGTAGAGGCAACATGTTTGGACTTGGAATAAATAAATAAGTTATACATAACCACTGCGAGAGAAGAAAATTATGTCAACCCAACTACAGATGGGGTACTTAGCTGGAGAAGCATTAGATCATGTACTTCAAACTCAGACACGGGTTTGGAGAACTAACAACAAATACTACATGAAGTCTCCATAAGGAGGTGCACAAGAATAGACTACGCAGCAAGGTGGGTTGGTACAGAGATAAAGGAACCTGCCAATTTTCATGGGTTGAACGACTTAGAGGAATTCTTGACAAACTATGAGGAGGAATTTTTGGAAAATCAGAGGTTGTTAGCCCTGGATATTGCACTCAAGGAAACAATTCAGGATTGATATCAATGTAAAAGGCTACTGTGCATTAGATTTGGTGCACAACAGGGGACCAATACATTGAAAAAGTATGATGGGCGAGGAAGGCTAGTTGAGCACTTAGATAAATGCATAACATAATGGAGGATGACACCACTAGAGGAATGGCCTCATCACTTCATTCATACATTGGAAGGGATCCCAGGGAACTGGTACATAGACCAAGAGATGCGTAGAGGCACTATAGAATGGACAATATTACAACAAATTTTTGTGGTAACTTTTTTCATTTGAGCATGAGAACCCCAACTTTGATTCATCTCTTAAGTTGATACATTGAATGATATTTTTCGAGGAACCTGAGGTGGAGATTATAAAAAAATATCAGCAACAGAACACACAGATAGTCAAATATTTACTCTCATGTTATAATGTCGTAGAGGAAGCACCAGATGAAGATGATTCACGCAACATTTAGATAGAAAATATTGAAGGAGAGAGAGAGGTGGAAGGTCCATTTCTGGAGTCAGAGAATTTATTTCACCAATAAAGGTCAAGAAAGTCAACATTGGGACAGAAGAAAACATTAAAATGGAAAGCATTGGAGACTACTAGGATGAACAAACACTAGAAAGGATAACTGAGTTACTGCACAAATACAATGACCTATTTCCAACAAGCTTTACAGAGATAAAGGAATAACAGGTGAGCTTTGTGAGATGAAGATACCCATAAAACCAGATGCTAGACATGACAAAAACACCTTACAGGTTGAATCCAATGTATAAGAAAAAAGTGAAAGCAAAACTTGACCAGATGTTAGAATTTGGTATCAGCCAATGGAGGAATCTGAATGGATTAGTCCCATGGTAGTCTACAAAAAGAAGCAAAGAGGCTTAAGAATTTTTTTAGATTTAAGGAAATTAAATGACGCTTTCTTACATGATCCTTTCCCTACCCCTTTTATAGATAAGGTCTTCCAGAATGTATGAGGCCAGGAAACACATTCATTTACAGATGGTTTTTCATGTTATCATCAGATCAAAATAGCTCCAAAGGATAGGCATAATACCAGATTTGCTATAGAATGGGGAACATATCAGTATACAATTATGCCCTTTGGATTGAAGAATGCACCAACTATCTCTTCAAGGGTGTTTATACCTGATTTTAAGGAGTTCATACATCATTTTTTAGAAGTATATTTGGATGACTGGACTGTTTTTGGTCTTTTGAAAGATCATGTAGAATCCCTAAGACTAATGTTGGAAAGATGTAGGCAATGTCATATATCATTAAACATCAAGAAATGCATTTTTTGCACACCGTTTGGGATACTGTTGGGACATATAGTGTGCAGATAGAGCTTACTGGTTGACCCTGTTAAGATTGTTTTCATTGTGAAATTGCCACCACCAAAGTCAATGCGCCATTTATGAGCCACACTTGGACATACATAACACTGCATGAAGTTTATCAAGGGGTATGCATATATTACTACACCGATGGAAAAGTTGTTGAAGAAGGACACCATATTTCAGTGGAATGAGGATTGTTAGTAGGGATTGGATACTTTAAAGGAGAAGATGGTGACAACATGTATATTAGTGTTTCCATATTGCGAAAAGACATTTCATGTGCATGTAGATGCATCAACAATAACACTTGGAGCAGTTCTGGCGCAGCTAGGAGGAGGGGACTTAGTTCATCCTATAGCCTTTGCAAGAAGGAAGTTATCATAAGCTGAGTAGAATTACAACACCACAGAAAGGGAAGGCCTAGCCATGGTATATCCACTCCAAAAATCCATACATTACTCGTTGGGAAAGCATTTTAAAATGTTCATAGATCATTCTTCCCTCAAATATCTAGTCAGCAAGATAGTGTTGGGGGGGGAGGATATGTATATGGTTGTTATTATTCCATGAATTTGATTTTGAGGTAATAGTTAAACTAGGGAAGTTGAATGCAGGCCATGATCACTTGTCAAGGGTCACCAATGGAGAAGAACCTACTAACATGGAAGACAACTTCCCTACTGCACAATTATTTTTAGTACAGGTAGTTGATGAGTACTTCACTGATGTCAGTGAATTCTTGAGTACAGGAGTTGCGCTAAAGGAGTTTAGTACTATGTAGAAGACAAATATTGTAGTCAGAGTTGCAGACTATCAACTCATTGCAGGTCATTTATACAATATGGGCATAGACAATATATTGAGAAGGTGTGTATAGGAACATGAACGACCTATGGTTTTAATAAAATCTTGTGAAGGTATAGCTGGAGGAAACTATGCAGGAAAATCCACCACGTAGAAGGTATTGTGCACAGGTTTATGGTGGCCAACAGTTCATAAATATGCCAAATAATATTTCTAGAAATGTGATGTCTATCAGACGGTTGGAAAACCCAATAGGAGGGATGAGATGCCCCTAAGACCACAAGTAACTCTTCAGGTATTTTTCAAGTGGGAAATAGATTTTTTCGTACCTATTAATCCACCAGAAACATGATTAGGATAAATATATATCATTACTACGATAAAATACTTAACCAGATGGGAAAAAGAAACCTCATTCAATGATTGAAGTGTAGAGACAACAACACACTTCTTATTTGAGCAGGTGATCACTAGATTTGGATGTCCCAGGATAATGATGAGTGACCAAGGCACCCATTTTATTAATACTACCATTAAGGCTATGACTGAGGAGTATGAAGTCTATCACCAGAAGAGTACACCATATCATCCTCATGAAAATGGGATAGTGGAAGATTTCAACAAGATTTTGGAGAATTCCTTGACAAAGATCTGCAATGTTAACATGGATGATTGGGATTTAAAAATACCATAAGTACTATGGGCATACAGGACTACATGCAAGAAGTTGATAGGACATAAACCATTCATATTGGTGTATGGACAGGAAATAGTTGTACCATTATAATTTTTGGGACCGATTCTGCGCATTGCAACAATTACAAATATGACAGAAAGAGGCATAGTACAAGAGAGGTTAATTCAATTAATGGAATTGGAAGAAGACATGATTCTGGCAGGATTCCACCATGAGGTGAAGAAAGCAAGGGACAAATCCTGGCATGAAAAACACATAAAGAATAAGAGTTTTAAGGAGGGAGATCTAGTTCTCTTTATGACAACGAATTTCTGCAACATCTTGGTAAGTTTAGAATGCATTGGCTAGGGCCATATGAAGTGAAAAATGTCATAGATGGAGGATTTGTGCAACTAAAGGACTTGGGAGGAACAAAACTGAAAGGAATGGTGAATGGTAGTCGATTGAAACTGTATAGGGATAGTCGACTTACTAACTCTCAGTAGTTTCAGTAGTAAGGAAGCCATGTATATAGTGTACTATAATAGATATTAAGAGAGACAAACTTATAAAAAGACATAAAAATGAGAAAAAGAAGAAAAAGGAAAACAAAAGCAGAAAAAGAATAAAAATACAAAAAAAGGAGGAAGGTGATTAAAGATAAGGAACATGGAAAAATTCACGTGGAACAACTGATGAGAAAAAATCGAAAGACTGCGCGTAGGAAAAATTGGATACGACATAGATGCATGGAAAAAGTGAAAAATATGACCAAACATTTATGATTGTGTCTATAAAGAACAAAAAGCATGGGTCAGTTCAACACTTAATTATTTTAGAACATAGAGCGAGCTGCAGAGACTTGAACTAGGCGAAATTGGGAAAAGGTGATCACACTTAACTACTCAGCCAACAACATGACACCTCCAAAGTTTGGCGCTCTAGGGAAATATGTTAGGGTTACTCGACAGGGCCAAAGAAGAAAGGAAAGTTTGGTGGAACATGATAATTTCATATATCTGGAAGATGTTACTACCTCGAAGACAGAGTCACTTAGATCAATGAGGGTCGAGGAGGAAACCTTGACAACTGCGCAAGGATAAATGAGTTAGAGATCTGCAAACCCAAACGACATCACAAACCCTAACCCAAAAACACCTGTTAAACCCAAGGAAATGAAGGGCCAACAACAGAGCCATGACAAAGAGGAGGTGTTGGTCGAGGACATCACCAACTAGCTGGAGAATGAGGGGGAAGAAGATGACACAACAAAAGCAATGATAGAAGGCCAACCCATCATTGGCCAGAAAATAAAGGCGCAAGACGCTGCATAAATCACACTCCTCTACATCCTAGACGCAGTGGTCACAGTGGAGGACATGCTCGGGAAAGTGCCTGAATTAAGATACTTGGACCATGATGTTCGTGACATGGCAAAGTTCCTAGAATTGGAAGAGGTAACCTATTTTGCAGACATAGGGGAGATAAGATCCCTAGGAAAACCCATCATGGAACTACATCGCCATCATGAACCTTATGGAAATACTGCACTTCGGGCATCCTGAACCTTATGGACATACCACACTTCAGGCGTGGTAAAAATGTGGGACTATGCATCAAGCAACTACTAGCCAGGGTACATGTAGGTATTCTATGGATGAATAGGCTAGTCCAGATTGATGTGGCCTTGATTTCCAAAGTTACAGGGCTGCCCAATATTGGGGCTCAACCTGAGGAATACTTAGAAAACAAAGTACACAAAAAGGATCTGATCAAGATAGTAAAGGCGTAGTTTGGAACCAACATGGGAAGCGAGGGTGTTGTCCTTAAAGACATCACCGACCCTGTGATGTGGTTCGACAACGAGCTAATGGATTGCAATTTGCTGAGGAAATGAAAGAAATAAGAGGCTTGATCTAGATTTAGGAGCGAAACAAACTGATTAATAGATTAAATACAATAAACATAGATATATGAAGAACAACACATATATCCATTGAAAAATATCTTCTATTGAAGAAATGAAATAGGGTGAAACTGTAAAATTGTAGAACTGAAACACTTGCTCGAATGGTGGTAGTTATCTCTAAGAAGAGATGTGGCTGATATGCGCATTCATCTAAGAAGAATGATTCCAATGAGGCTCTGTAGGCCTTTTTGATATTACTCATGAATTTCAAAACCCTAGACATCCAAAAACCTAACCCTAGTAGGTGAAATGCCAAAAGTCATGTGGGCCCCTATGGGTAGGTTGGTACCTCAACTTCCCTGGGTCGTAAGTTTTGCATGCAACCTCTGTTTTAGGTGCGTGGTAGCCCGTTGGAAAGGTATTCCAGAGAGCTACACATTATGTCATCAAAATATGACTTTTTCTACAGTTTGACTGTGGTGAGACAAAAAACTAATGTTTAGGGCTCCAAAACAACCCTGGAAGTAAAACAAGATGTGCTGATATGAAAACATAAAAAATAATCCAGTTGGATTAGGTGAGAGGTCACCAGTATCAACCTGAAAGATGTGTAGGGCTTCAGATATCCCCAAAAGTGTAGAACCCACAATTACAAAGAAGTACATAAGAACATGCTGAACTAAAAATGGACAAAAGGAGCTAGTTGGAATAGGTGGGTGGCCACCAATATCCACCTGGATCAATTCTCCCCCCTTAGGAGGCAATGGTCTCCATTGCGTTGAGTTACCCCATCAGGTGAGGAACATTCTGCTCGATTTTTCCTTGGGTGAGCCACGTGCCTTGTTGTAGAAGTTGGCCTGCCTTGACAACCCGATAAAGTTGGATTCTCTGCTAGCGAGTGCTCTTGACCTGTGTTTCCACTATTTGATCAGTGGATGCTTGTGCCATGAAGTCAGGGTTGAGCTATTTTGGTGTCAATTATTCTGCTATCTATGAGGTGTCCAATAATGGTGGAAAATATGGCTGGAGGAGGTTCACATTGAACATTGGGTGCAGGCCAAGGAAGGGTGGAGTGTTGAGCTCAAGAGAATTTCTACCCACAACCTTGGTGATAGTGTAAGGCCCATAGAGAAGTGGGATGATGTTCCGATGGGGCCTTGAAAGATATTACTTCTACAAAGATAACTAAACTTTGTTTCCAACCTGAAACTGGTGCAGTACCCTATGTTGATCATGGCGTTGCTTGTACTTAGCATTGGATTTCTGCAAAATCTCCTGGACCTGTTGGTGGATGTGCTGAATCTACTCAATGAATATGGTGGATTTGTTGGTATTAGACTAAACATGGGAAGAGTCTGTCTGTGTGGTGACAAGAGGTAGTGCAACATCAATGGGACCCAAAGGTTGGAATCCCAACCCCACCTGAAATGGGATATGGCCAGTGGATCTATGGAGAGACCTGTTGTAACTGTGTTGAACATATGGGAGACTCTCATCCCATGTACCTGGATGCTTAGAGTTGTACATGCACAGGATGTGCACAATCATCCGATTGACGACCTACATTTTTTCGTCTGTTTGGGGCTGGAAAGCAGTGGATTTAGTGAGCTTGGTGTCAAAAAGTGACCAAATACTCGACCAAAATGTGATGAGGAACCTTCTATTATAGTTAGAGATGATGGTCTGTGGTATCCCAAAATGGATCCACACTCATTCGAAGAACAGCTTGGCAGTATCTGTCATTGTGATATTCTTCTTGCAGGCTGTGAGGATGGCCATCTTCGAAAACGGATCAACCACCACAAATACACAGTCATTGCCTTGCTTGGTGAAGGGAAGGCCACACATGTAATCCATTGAGATGGATTCCCAAGGCTTCTCGAGAGTAGGGAGAGGGGTGTATAAGCCTTGATTCTTGATGGTTGGCTTGGAAATGGCACAAGTGGTGCAAGATCTGATATACTTGCTGACATTTTGTTGAATTTTTGGCCAATAAAAATGTTTCTAAAGAACGAACACAATTTTCTCCACGCCAAAATGTCATGCCACCCGACTGTAGTGGGATTCCCAAATCAGCTTTGCACGCTCACTTGGGGGAACACATAGATGACCCATATGGCATAATAGTCCATCATGAATGTGAAAATTAGTGACAATCATGCCTGTAACGAGGATATGATAGGTGATGGTGAAGTCCAGATCTTGTTGATAAAGTTGGGGCCACATAGATGCCTCATGTTCACAGGAATGGAGCACAGTGGTGAGTGAAGCCACGGGAGGTCGACTGAGGCAAACAATGACATGATTTGATATCCTTTTCTTATACTTGATGTTGATATGGAACTGTTGTAGGTAGGTGGACCACTTTTGATGGTGATCGTTCTGCAATTTCCCCCGTGTCTATATGAACTGCATAGGCTTGTGATTAGTGTGGATGATCTTCTCCTTTCCCAGAATGTAACTTTTCCATTGACGACCAAATTGTACAATGGAATACATTTCCTTGTCATAGGTGGGGTATTTTCAGACAATATCTGAGAGTGTCTCACTATGGTATGCCATTGGATGACCATGTTGAGTGAGAACTACACCTATAACATAGTCAGATGCATCAGTCTCAATATCGAACGATTGTTGTAGATCAGGCAAGGTGAGTACCGGAGATGAACACAAGAGATGATCTAGATCATCGAATTCTAATTGTTGTTCCTTCCCCCACACAAAATTTTCCCTACCACCGCCCTTGGTCACTTGGCTGAGAGCCCATGCAATATGAGAGAATCCCAACACGAATCGTTAGTAGAAGTTGGCCAGTCCCAAGAAGCACTGAAGCTTGGTTAGTGTGGTCAGGGCTGGCCAGTCATGGATGGCTTGGATCTTATCTAGATCAACATGTACTCCATGCTCATCACAAATGTAGCCTAAGTATTGGACCCTGTTCATGCCAAAATAACATTTTTTCAAGTTGGAATATAGCTTGTGTTGCCGCAGAGTGCTCAAAACCTATTGAATATGCTTCATGTACTCCTCTTAAGTATGTTGAAGATGGGGATGTCATCCAAATATACCACCACAAAATATTTGGTGAAGGGTCTCAATACATCATCCATCAACCTCATGAAAGTGGCTAGTGCATTTTTTAAGCCAAAGGGCATGACCAAACATTCAAAGAGACCTTCTTTAGATTTGAAGATTGTCTTCCATACATCAGTTGGTTTGATGGGAACCTAGTGATAGCCAGACTTTAGGTCAATCTTGCTGAAGAAATTTTCCCCCTTGAGTTGGTCAAGAAGATCACCAATCTTGGGAATTGGGTACCAGTTCCTGACTATGATTTTGTTTAAGGCTCTGTAATCAATGCAGAGTCGCCAAGTCCCATCCTTCTTCTGCACTAGGAAAATCATGCTTCCACAAGGGGAGGAGTTGGGTTTGATGTGCCCCTTTTGAAGAAGATCTTAGATTATATGATGCCTGATTTCATCATTTTCCATCAACCATTGATGATAGACTGGTCCATTAGGTAGAGGTGCACCAGGGGTCACATCAATTGGATGCTTAACTTGGCAGTGTGTCGGTACCTCGGTGGGTGAGGAGAAGATGTCTCTATATTATTCCACGATCCTGTCCACTTTCTTCTGCTGCAAAGAGAGGCTCTATGTAGAGGCCAAAGATGTGGAAGTGACCTTATTCTTACTGTGAGCACAAATCACAAAGAAGATGAACTTCCCAATCTGTGAGATGTCCTTACTACATTTCTTAGAAGAGATTAAAGAAATAGCGGTAGGTGGTGCTACCTCTGGTATCCTGTACAATTTTCTACCCAAAGTAATAATAACACTATGAGGCCTATACTCATACACAACATGACGCTTCCACAAATATGGTTGTCCTAAAAGAAAGGCTTGATGTCATAGGGAAGATGACACTATTGGCTAACACAAAGATCTCTCCCTTGGTGAAGCCAACCGATGGTGTAGGGTTGCGGGTGTGGTGTCATCAGCAGGTCCAACTTCTTGATGACCTCTATTGATATCATGTTTTTCTAACTACCACTATTGACAATGAAATGAATCGGATCCCCCTTTACCCACATCTGTGAGTGAAAGAGGTGTTCCCCTTCCTCTAGTTCTTCTGGTTCACTTGGTTAGACATTGGTGGTAGTGATAGTGGCACTGGGTTCAACATCGATAATTCGCTTCCCTCCTTCTAGATTTGATTCAAAATAAGAATCGGCCTCTGACTCGACATCCTTCAGCTCGACCATGAGTGACTTCTTGGACTAACATTATTCAGTGTTGTGTCAAGGGATTTTATGGTACTCACACCATTTTCCCTTGTCCTTTTTCATCTTCTCATTTCCCTTCTTGTGTTGTGGCTTGGACTAGTTGTATTGAGAGTGGAAATCTCGGATCGGTCCCTTATTGTGTGGGTTGGGGCCTCCTTTTCCCTACTTCGGCTGTGAGGAGTTTTCATATCCAAAATCTCGCCTCTTCTACTTAAATTTATGCTTGATCTTGACAACGTATCTATAAGTCGTTCCTAATGAGGCGATGTCCAAAAACTCCATTTCTGTTTGAATTTATCTATGCAAACAACAACAGTATTTGAGAATCATATGTCTTTTAGATTATTTGATACCCAATTTGGTGCGCACGGTATGGAAAATATTGGTGAAATCTAGTATTGTCTGGTCCCTTTCTTGACGTAGGGTGGTCCATTTGGTGTATTGTTCTTCGTAGCTTCCAACATAGTAGTATTGTTCTTTAATGGCATCTCAGAAGGAATCCCATGTAGGGGAAACCAAAAATATTGTAGATTCCTCTACGGCCCTTTTCTCAGAGTAAGTATCCCACCAGTGCTTAACATGGGGGACAACCTTGAGGAGTGAAAAAGTAATATTTTCCCTATCGGAAAAATTGTGGACCGAAAAATACCCTTTGAGCAGATTCAACCATTTATCGACAACATCCACATCTATCAGTCCTTCAAATAATGGAATATCAAAATTTACATGTACCTTGAAGGGGGTTGCATGGCCGCTTGATGAAGATGCTTCTCTTGTGGGCAACTGTCAAAGGATCTACGCAAAGTTGTCCATCATTTTTTTCCTTTGTTACGCGAGGGATTCCTCGAGAAACATTTTAATAGGATCTCTTGTTCCATCATCTTTATTTTTGTCCCCCATGGGTTGTTGTTGGGCATGGCGCATTTGATCTTGCAACAACTCAATTGGTTTGAGTCCCAACTTCTCGTACTCAGATCTTGTCAGGGACATGCATGAAGAAAAATAAATTAAGAGGAGACCGCTCTGATACCACTGATCCAGATTTAGGAGCAAAACGAACTGATTATTAGATTGAATACAATAAACACATAGATATGAAGAACAACAAAGATATCCAGTGAAAAATATCTTCTATTGAATAAATGAAATAGGCTGAAATTGTAAAACTGCATAACTGAAACACTTGCTCGAATGGTGGTAGCTATCTCTGAGAAGAGATGTGGCTGCTATGCGCATCCGTCTGAGCAGAATGAGTCCAATGAGGCTCTAGAGGCCTTTTTGATATTACTCATGAATTCCAAAACCCTAGACATACAAAAACCTAACCCTAGGAGGTGAAACACCAAAATTCATGTGGGCCCCTATGGGTATGTTGGTACCTCAACTTCTCGGGGTCGTAACTTTTTCATACGACCTCCTTTTCAGGCACGTGATATCCCGTCGGAAATATATTACAAAGAGATATACATTGTGCCGTCAAAATCTGACTTCGTTTATAGTTTAACTATAGTGAGCCAAAAAAATACTGTTTAGGGCTCCAAAACTACCCCAGAAGTACAACAAGATGTGCTGACATGAAAACATACAAAATAAGTCAGTTGGATTAGGTGAGGGGTTACTAGTATCCACCTAGAATATGTGTAGGGATTCAGACAACCCTAAAAATGTATAACCCACAATTACAAAGAAGTACATAAGAATGTGCTGAACTAAAAAAAGACAAGAGGAATCGGTTGGAATAGGTGGGTGGCCACTAATATCCACCTAGATCAAGGCTCTAACAGGAGTCATAGAAGTCATCGTGTAATGCACCAAAGGAGTCATGTTTAGCTGGGTGTCGTACCTCCTAAACCAGTTTTTGATTAACTGATGGGATGCATAGGATAATGGAACTAAGTTCCATTATTTCTGGCTACTTATCCTCATTGCTTTGGCCACTTGGAAGGAGCCAAAATTCTTGACATTTCTAGATAGGAAAGGGAAGTGATACACATCCATGTATGAATCCCTTTGGCAAGACAAGGATAATTAAAATCAGTAGGAAAATAGCACTGTCTTTTCCATGATTATGGAATATATACAACAATGAAAGGCCAATGTATGGTGCATTCTGGTGGAGGTGGTCTAGGAACATGAAGGGGTAGCTAGGTTTACGACATATAGGCACCATATGTGGATCCAGGCTGCAAGGGATCCAAATAAAAAATTGTTGAAGATGCAATACTGCGTCTCAAGGGAATAAGTGTATTGGATCGTCAAAGAATGACCCGTGGAGTGGAAGGTTCCAACAACAAAGACAATATCCAAACATAAGGAACAAGTAGAGGCATGACCATTGACCAAGACAAGTAGCCTGACTTCCAACACCAGGTAGGATGCGACACACACTCAAGTGTACTGGAAGTAACGCAGTGCCGAACAGGCCAAGGAGGACAAAAAAGATATCTAGGGAAGATGTCAAGGGGGATGCCAAGAATGGAGAAATGTCTCGGGCCGAAGAGGAGGAGGAACAAATGAATAAGAGTGGGGAAAAACCCTCAT
>JASDQU011441630.1:0-10804 GCA_032191745.1 Picea mariana
GGGATAAAACCACTCCTTCCTAGGGTTCGTTAAAAATAATACGAGGGACTCATCCGAAGCATGAGCTTACAATTTAAGAATATTTAATCCTCCTCAAGCTTGTGTAAAAATAAAGAGGTACTCGCCAGAAATGGTGGGGGAAATTGGGAAAGAAATATATATTTGTATCAGTGTTAGTGGCAGTATGTCGGTCTTGAAGATGGCACCCATTTTCATTGTTGTATCTAGGTTGGGAAATCCATTTGTCTCTCATTTTATCATCCACAAGTCTATATCTTGGTCCTCTTTGAGTCAATGCTTCCAAGATAGTTGTCATGTCGTTTATATGTTCAAGAGAAGTTCAATCGAAACAAGCCTTCTACTGAGTCAGCCATCCACAGTCCTCAAACTATTACCGTGTCAACCTTCCTTGAGTCAATCCTGAATCACTTTATATTCTGATTTGCTTCAAATATGTTACATGTTTCATGTCATTGATGGGGAATACATTAAGGCCCTCCTGTGATAAGTCTTTTCCTGTCGACTTCAAGTCATTATCCAGTAATTAGACTTAGAAACTAATTAATACCTTGGAGCCTGCATGCCTCAATGGCAGGTTTCCTCATTTTTGATAGAGGGTTTACATCATTGGCCCCTCATCAGAAGATTCCATCGAGTGTTATAATTCATCTCATTAATTCACATTCGTTGGATTATACTAGAGTACCTTGGGAGTCATTGACAATAATGATGATTTCCCTTGCACTTGTTAATGATATTCATTAATGACTGGTAATAAAGTGGTTTCTACCATGTTAGACTTCAACATCTGTAATCGCATGGATAGATTCATACTTCAGGATGATGTAAATGAAGACCCTGGATACTGTCACATGGATCCAAGTTGCGATGGAGTATTCATGAGTCTGTACTGACACAGATCCACTGTGTAGTATCGTGGCTATGTTCAAATGTGAGTCTTTATAGCATAGATCCACAATGTATTTGTCGTGTCTATGTTGAATCTTAAATACATGGATCCACATTGTATGATTGGTGGCCATGATTCACTTGACACTTATGCTTAGAGTCACTTGTATTCTGAGTACGGGAATGCCTACCTCAGTAATGGTATAGTATTATGTTGATGCTTGTTTGTTGACAGGTTTCCAACTGATGTTCTTCTTGTTCTTGACACACATACTCTACAAAGTATTTCAGCTATCATTCTTTTCCAACTTCATACTTTGGTGGGCATTCTATTAAACATTATTTCAATCACCCTCATGACCATTGATAGTATGTTTATTGCCTATTAGAAGAAAGATCATTTTCCCTATTCATTGAATTATGTTGAAGAAATAAAACTTTCCGAGAGAGATGGAATTATCTTTTCCTTATTGCAAAACCTTGTAAATAAGGATCATCTCACCTTGCTCAGTATTAAGGGTGCAACGATTTAGAATCGATGTAGGTTGCACCATAGTGGTATGTGACATTGTCACATATTTCTCAATGTTAAGGGTGTGGAAATATTTGTAGAAAGGAAAAATGAGAATTTTCTCGAAGGTTCTAGAATAGAATCTTCGAAAGGATGAGGTGGCCTATGATTAGTTTAGATCTCACCTTATTTTTCTGGTTTAGTGGGATCATCCTAATCCCTTCATCCCTCCCTTCACTCTATATAAGGAGGGATCTCTCATGAGAAGAGTAAGTCTAGCTTATGTGTGAAGAATTCTTTTGAAGATTGTGTTTGTGATAGCTTTTCTTTAGCTTTCCAAGTCAGGTTGTGTGTGGTATTCATCAAAAGCATTGGAGCAAGAAGTGTGTGTGTGTTGAGGAAAAGGGCCATCGGAAGGGACCTTGTTGTTGATGATTACAGCTGCTTGAGACATCCTCCAATACATAGAACTGAGAGAGATCCCTTGAGATGGGTGTGTGGTTCCTATATGAGACAGAACTGGAATATAGTGATGGCCTCCTCCTTATAGAGAGTTGAAAATAACTCCAGATGATTCTCCTGTGTAACACAATGAGAAAGGATATTTGCTGAGTTGGATGTGCATGTGGTTGAGCACAAGGTGAGCGTGTGAATTCACATGATTTGGGTGCATCGTTATGAGACAAAGATGAAGACAATGTATTATCCTCCTCTAAGCAGAGAGTTGATATGATGAACTCTAGATGACTCTCCTGTGTAATGCAGTGGGAAAGAAGATCTATTGAGTTGGACGTGCCTGTGGATGAGCATAGGTGAACGTGATCCTAGTGGTTGAGAACTAGTGAGTGTGGTTCTCCTGTGAGATGCAGTGAGATAGAGATATGGACATCCCTATGGATGTGCCCCTAGTGGGTGTATGAAATCCCTTGCTATATTATTCAAGAGTCAGAATTACCTGTAACCCTATTGATTATGTAAAGGGTACAGGTCGTCCCCACCTTAATGTAAAACTATAATTAATGTAAAAGATAATTAATGTAAAAGATAATTAATATAAAAGATAATTAATATGGTAATTATTAATTATATTTTGATTTATTCATGTCAGCCCTATTGTGCCAATAGACACATCATTTGATGTGAAAAGTCTTATATAAATAAAGGTGAATACCCATTGAGGAAACACACTCATCATTGTGTCATCTCACGATTTCATAAGTTGTGGTCTGAAATTATGAAAACTACAACACCCTCTTGTGTGCTAGGTTTGGTGATGGTGTGGGAGGTCTTTCTCTTGAGGAATATAACAAAGGATTGGTTGGGTTTTCTTCCCTTGTTGAGAAGGGTTTCACAGGATACTTCTTGTGTTCTTGTGCATGATTATTATTCTTGTGATCTTGGTTTGTTGTAGTAGTTGTGGTTCAAGTCATAGTTAAAAATAAAATTTAAAGAGAATACATGAGCCATAGCTCATTGAAAAATCAACATGTATCAGAGCAGGCTTGAAGAAGACCATTGCACTTTAAAGTTGAAGGTAAGGTATAAACTATGTTGTAGGTGTGAAGAGAAGAGGGCCATTCCTCTCCTTAAAAATTATGTGGTAGAGGATGAGGCTAGACCTCTCTTAAGTGCATTGTAAGGTTGGCCGCAGGCCTAATCACTGTTGAAAATCTTAAGAGAAGACTGTAGAAAAGGAGAAAACCCACCATATATATATTTTTTTTGTGTTGTATGGAGAAGAGGCCAAAGCCTAAGAGAAACCCCAAAAGCAGCCGAGGTGTATGGAGAGGAGGTCAGATCCTAGGAGGAGGGTCGACTGTCCAATTTAAGTTGGTCGCAAGCCTCTAAAGGTTTCCGTAGAAAATACAAAAACACCTTAAAAATCCATGCCATTGTTATGAGAAAAAGGTCGGACCCTTCTGAAGAAAATTTTGAGGCTACCACAAGTCCTGTGTAAGGATTACCTCAATCCGAGGGAAATAGAAGGGTATTTTTTTCTTTTTTGTGGGCAGACTATGGGATGTTAAGGATTGTGTAAGCTTCCTGTAGAAAACCAAGGTCCGTGGGAAAATCATTGTGCTGAGAGAGGAGGATTTAAAGGGACAAAGACACACCTTAACACTCAACCATTATTCATCTTCAAAGTCAGCCATAGTTCAACAAACCTTTTCAACCATTAGGACAAGTTTAAGGCTGAAATAAGGGCAGTTTTAGGGCATGTTATGAGGCTCAAATTCAACATATCTGAAACTGTGATGAAGGGAAAAATTGAAGGGCAGTATAAGGGCTAACGTTGACTAATTTCAATGTGCCTAGGATTTAATTGTAGAAGAGTCTCAAAGTGACAATCCCAATGCTAAATTGATGGAAAAATCAAGTATTTTATTCCTGTGTATTATTCCCTCCAACTATTGTCCGAACTTTTATGCTCTTGCCTATGATGTTCCATCTACCCCTAAAGTTTCCACCAAAAAAAATTTCAATCTCTTGAAGATACCGATGTAAAGAATGGACCAATGAAACTTACTGAAACATACAGACCTATGGACAATTCAAATTTATGAGTTATATCTATGTTGTCCTATTGCTCCATTAAGCCATCCCTTGATGTCATATATATTGATGCAAGTGTTTAATGGTGGTGATGGTGTATATCCTAACAAACATATAAGGATGATGATTACTTGCCTAAGTGCATTGAATATGTTGATTACAGACCATATTGAAACCCTTAAAAACAGATCTAAAGTCAAGATGTAACAATGTTGAGAAGCAACAAGAGCTACAAGGATAGCTACAACAACATGTTTGGAATTTTGTTGAAAGTCAACAATGGACATGACCTTGATAAAGATAAAACAATCATAGCAAGCTAGACCACCAACAAATGGGAGGAATTACTAATATGTGATACTCTCATATTATATACAACAGTAAAGGTTGATGCACAATTCGTCAGAGACTTGCATGGTATAGGTGGCTACAAAGAAAACAAGTGAGGAACGTCATTGATCATCATGACATTGAAAAAAAAGAAGAACCTCCATTGGTGTAAAATATCAGGTATGCACTTGTATATATGTATTATTTTCATCATTTTCATAAGGGTACTTGCAGGAGGAAGGAACCCTTGGTGCAATCATGGACCTAGAGAAGTCTCAATGCATTCAAAAGAACAACACACTGGAAGTGAAGACTCCAGGTTTGATTGTTTTAATTATCGTGCTACATTACAAGTAGGTGTTGTAAGTGTGACAACAATCCTTAAATTGTTTTGATTCTAGAGATGTACTCATGAGTCTCCTCTAGGAGATATTCTTGTCTTGTTTCCTTTCGTTTGTTTCCTTGTTCCAGGCAGGATAAAATAAAGGAAAATGTTTTCCTTTAAGACTTCAGAGGGAGTCACTTGAATCAGATGGAGTCAAAACTATTTGTGAAGAAGGAAAAGACAAATACCTTCTCCCCCTCAGCAGTTTAGAGGGAGACAACCATTGATACGGTTGATCTAGTTGATATTCCCAGGGAATTTCCAGTGGGACATAAAAGGTCTGTCTGGGCTTGACAAACTCTGCAAGAGGCAGAAATACATACAACTGATGGAAGTGTCGAGAAATACAAAAAAACAAGACTTGTAGTCAGAGGACTCTCACAAGCAGAGGAAGTGAACCATGATGAGACATATTGATCCATTATCTCGATGCCCTCTCATCTGTACTACCATCCATGAGTTGGAAACTACTTCATATATATGAATTCTTAATGAATTCAGGGTTTCAATGAGAGTGTTTCTGATCCAAACCTATAATATTACATTGTTGGTGATGAGAACCTGATTTTTATGACTTATTCAAGAAGCCGTATTGTTACAAGCAAGCTTTGAATTTTGATTTTGAGATGAAGGATCTAGGTATGATGCACTACTTCTTGGGACAATAAGTATGACAGAGGACCAATGAGAATTTGTCTAAGTCAAGGAAAATATACAGTGGGGGTATTAAATAAGTTCAGTATGAAAAAATGAAAATCCATGTCTACACCGATGGTGATGGATTTGATGAAAAATAAATGATGATGATTCAGAGGAGATTGATCCACATGTGTACTGAAATATGATTGGATCATTGATGTATCTAGTTAAGTCTAGAACTAATATATGCTATGCAATGAATGTGCTTAGTCAATCCATGAGTCAGCTGAGACAGACTCATTGGATAAAAATAAAGCATGTATTGAGATATATATACGAGGAAAAATTGGATATGGCATGAGATATTCCTCCAACGTGAACTTGATTTTGCAGGGATATGTCGATACAGATTGAGAAAAGAGTACAGTGGACCAGAAGAGAACATCCGGTTGTTGTTTTACCTTGGAGTTTACCCTGGTTTCCTGGTGCAGTAGGAAACAAAGATCTATGGTCGTGAGTACCGCAGAAGCAGAGTATATAGCATTGAGTGTGGAAGTCTGTGAAGAAGTGTGGCTTCTGACAGATTTATTTGATCATGAGAGGGATCCTATTATTACTTGTGATAACCAGAGATGTGTGAAGCTCTCTAAGAACCCTGTGTTTCATGATAGATCGAAACACATTGAGATAAAATATCATTATATCAGAGACATGTTGCAGAGGAAAGAAATACACATGCAATATCTTCCTACACATGAGCAAATTACAGATATCTTCACCAAACTGCTTGCCAATACGAAGTTCGAGTACTTGTGTGAGAAAATATATTGGTGGAGATTACCTCCCTACTTGAGAGGGAGTGTTGATGATTACAGCCAGGACGAAGTTCAAATACTTCCGTGCAAGACTTGGCCTGATGGAGAATGCCTCCCTAGTTGAGAGGGAGTGTAGATGATTACAACTACGTGAGACATCCTCCAGGACACTGACTTGAGAGAGAGCCCCTGAGATGGGTGTGTGTTTATTATATGAGACAGAACTGGAACATAGTGATGGCATCCTCCTTATAGAGAGGTGATAAGAAATCCAAATGATTCTACTGTGTAACACAATGAGAAAGGAGATCTGCTAAGTTGGACGTGCCTGTGGATGAGCACAAGGTGAAGGTGTGAATTCCCATGATCTGGGTGCATCGTTATGAGACATAGATGAAGACAATGTATTAGCCTCCTCTGAGCAGAGAGTTGAGAGGATGAACTCCAAATGAATCTCTTATGTAATGCAGTGGGAAATAAGATCTGTTGAGTTGGGCATGCCTGTGGATGAGCATAGGTGAATATGATCCTAGTGGCTGAGCACTAGTGAGTGTGGTTCTCCTGTGAGATGCAATGATATAGAGATATGGACATCCCTATGAATGTGCCCCTAGTGGATGAGCACTAGTGGGTGTATGCGATCCCTTGCTATATTTTTCAAGAATCAGACTTACCTATAACCATATTGATTATGTAAAGGGTACAAGTCGGCCCCACCTTAATTTAAAATATAATTAATGTAAAAGATAATTAATATTGTAATTATTAACTATATTTTGAGTTATTGATGTCAGACCTATTATGCCAATAGACACATCATTTGATGTGACAAGTCTTATATAAATAAAATTAAATCCCCATTGAGGAAATACACTCATCATTGTGTCATCTCATTATTTCAGAAGTTGTGGTATGAAATTATGAAAATTGCAACACCCTCTTGTGTGCTAGGTTTGGTGATGGTGTGGGAGGTCTTTCTCTTGAAGAATATAACAAAGGATTGGCTATTTTCTTCCCTTGTTGAGAAGGGTTTCCTAGGATACTTGTGTTATTGTGCATGATTATTCTTCTTGTGATCTTGGTTTGATGCAATAGTTCTGGTTCAAGTAATAGTTAAACAAAAAATTTAAAGAGAATACATGAGCCATAGCTCATTGAAAAATCAACACTTGCAACAACAAGGCACAAGTTGTATTCTTCACTTTCATCAATATAATACAGTAATACATGTCTTTCCTATAAAAGTGTCTCTATTTTTATTGCATAACTCTTTGATCTGATGCATAGGTTCCATTAGAATATATATATCGTTTCCTTCTCTTTGTTGGTTTGTGTCTCTCAATAGGTTCAACATCCCACAAACCTTGATATGGAGTAAGAACAACACTAGCAATGATCAAACAATGTTTAAACGGTATGCCATTTATCCCTCATTAAGCTAGCATACATTACAATGGAAACCTAAGGAAAAGTTTGTATTCTGTCAGCTTTTGTTGTAATTGCTTGTTGAATTTAGGGAGATTAATTTATGTCAACACTTACCAATTCGTCTAGTAACACACCCTATTCAATATTCATATATCAAGGACATTCTGTTTTGATCATGATTCTAAATTTAATTTCAGTTTTCACAAAGAGTTATGAATGATCATAATGTAGAGAACTGAGTTTGGATAGAAAAATATTGGCGGAAAACATTATTGATGGGCATCCAAATAGTTTGATGATACAAGTTTGAGCTGATACAATGCACATATGGAAAATAATTGAAGTTTTGATATATTTTGAATGGTCTATGTTTTTATATGAATGACGCATCATCCCCACATAATGCACCACTTTCCAGAAATTATTCCCAAGTTTCCCAAAACATATTTTAGTTAAATTGCATGGAACTACTCCCCCTATTTATGTAATTAAATAAAAGAGGTCAAAAAAGGATATATATGAGAATTTTGTTTTTTATTTGGAAGTATTGGGTGAATATTAAAAGAAATGTTTCAGGCATACATGAATGATGTGCAAAATTGTTTAGGATTTTTCTAAAATGAACTGTTGATACTAAGAAGGGGGTGAATAAGTATCAAGTACAATTTAAAAACCTTTTCAACTTATACTTAAATAATTCAATTGTATCCAATGAGCAACGAACAATAATATAAGAGTTACACCAATACACCACGATACACCATGCATAATATATGAGAAATAATCAATAATTATTGTTCAAGGGAAGTAATGACTTCCAAAGGTAGCTACATATTACAAATATTTAGGGAGGGATAAACCTCCAAGAGGAAGATACAATCCTCCAATATCAATAGAGGGTTGTGTTGGGCCCCAACAACTCCCCCTAAATTTTTACAAAATTTAAAGGCCCCCCATTAGAATCTTGATAATTATAATGAGCTACATAATCAACCTTTTCAAATAGTTCCATACATTGGATTGATTTGAGACAAACTTAAGACATTCACTATAGTATGAGACATTCATTACAAGAGTATATGTCAAAAGTTAGAAACGAACATATAAATCTCAATTTAAACAAAAACTTTAATTTTTATCAACTGTTTACTTTTGTTTAAATTATGATTATGTGTCCATTCTTTTGCTCATTAGCAAGATTGACTATTTTGAATAATGGGTTCAAAACTTCATCAAATAATATCTTGGTTGGTTTCTCAGTTTCACAAAATCATTTGGTAGGTTTATTTAATTAAATTATTTTGTTAGTTTGCATCTCATTTCAAAATAAAAATAAAATAATAAAAAAAAGAATTATCTATCATTTGTTTGATTTTGTGAAAACCCAAAATTAATATTTTTCTCCTCTCCATCAACTTGAATCTTCTAGAATTTTTAGATCATATTTGAAAGGAAAATATAAACAATGTTTGTTTAAAACTTATAGTTAGTTTAAATTCATTTTAATTTTATTGTTCTAGATTTTGTTTTATTCACAATTTTTAGGTTTATTTTTGTTTCACAGGTTTCTATTACCAATTATTTGGTACGAATCTGATCATGACTCGATTTTATTATCTAAATATGTTCAAGATGATTGATCCAAAAATAATATTGGATTGCTGCAAATAAATTTATGAAAAACAACAAATAAAATTTGGAAATGCATCAGGAACAGACATACGATTTTGCAGGACTGATTGCAGCCAAACCATGAGGAATCTGAAGAAATGGTTGAAAACCCATCTCCATAATGGACCCATTTAGCTTAATAGAGGGAAATTTCCCAAAACAATGCGTGATTTGAGAGATATTTGTGTCTCTTTACGAGGAAAATTTCAGGTGGAAAAAATTATTAGTGACACCCAGACTGTTCATTCATTGTATAAATATACGAGAAAGTTCAGAGCCATAGGGATCCAAGAAATTGAGAGGAGGATTTTTATCCTTTTTCTTTTGTATATTATTTCTTTTGTAAACTTTATTTCTTTTCAAATGGAATAACGAATGGTTGGAATCTTTGGGAGAATGAACAAGTATTTTCAAAGAAGAATATGTAATTCCAGGTTGCTTAATGGCTTTTGTCCTGTGAGTAAAATGGTTTTATTTTCATTATAATATCTTCATATTCTTTGAATAATTGATTATGCATTGATTTAAATTAGCTTTAGTCTGTTTTATCAATACATGATTAATTGCTATCATTTATATATTAATTTTTGTAATATTTAAGAGTTTCTTATCCCAAAAGTTCTTCCTGGACCATATGATGAACATATTTTGTTGAAACTATATGAGAAAATAGTTTACTCTTTGAATTTTGTGATTTTGTAGATTGTGCAATGTTAATATTGTTTCTCATATAATTTCTGAATATGAAACTTTATTTGTATTGAACTAGCTTTAGATTATTCTGCATATAATTTTTCATGTTATGTTTTCATTTATATGGTTCATTATCTTTTGGTTTAGTTTATATCTGTGACTGATCATCTATTCAAGTATTTTGAGTTTACATATGATGCTAGATAACTTGTAACACCATTCCTAAGAATTGTAATTTCTTTCATTTTCAGTTATTGGACATTTCAAGGTCACAAGATATATAATTATTTGTCTTTTTGTCATTATAAACTTGCTCCATAATATGAAACACTTCCTTGAATTTCTTCAGGAAGTATTATGCTTGCTTTTGTCATAGGTTTACACTTGACACATGTTAAGAGGAGCTCATACAAATACAAAGAGATGAATTTAACTTGGTATTGCTGATCAGTGAGAGGTTAGTAGGTGCATTGCTTTCTTTTATTCAGATTTGTTTATATATGAATGAGACAATGATTGCATTAACTAGATTTGATTGTTTCTGTGTCATTGTTTCAATTGTATTTACTTAGTATTTATTAGTTTAAAATCTTTAAACATATAAAAAACAAAAAGATTTATGTTCTTACTTTATCTTATTTTGAAACATTATTATGAATATTCATTTTCACAAGATTTCAAGTAAACCTTGTAAATTGTATATAGATTGTTTATAATCATTTGTATATTCACATTTCTTTTTAATAGACACTAGTAAGTAATATATCATTTGTTAGAATCATAGCTTTAGATTAGTTTATTTCTTTTACTTTTTTTAAAACTTTAGTTGGCCAACAGAGCCATTAAACCCGTCGGGTCATTTCATTACAA
>JASDQU011441631.1:0-23556 GCA_032191745.1 Picea mariana
TGTTTTCAAACAAATTAGGAGAGGACAAAGGCTCTTTGTTGAGACCCCTCTTAGTTGCATGTTTTCAAACAAGTTAGAAGAGGACAAAGGCTCTTTGTTGAGACCCCTCTTAGTTGCATTTGTTCAAACACATTTCTTGTAAAGGGTTCAATACATGCCCACATGTCAAACTAGAATAGTGTTCAAATTTTTCTTTCTTAGCTCAGAAAACTAGGAGAGTTAAAAGATTGTAATGGGCCCACACATGCCCACATGTTCAAATCTAGGACTAGTTTCATGCTTTTCTAGATTAACTGACACATAGGGAGTTAAAAGATAAGTAACGGACCACAATGTCCACTGGATATTACCTAAAATAAATGCCTAAGTTCACTGGAGAAGAAGACGTGACTGCTGAAGAACACCTTGTTGCCTTCTACAGTTATGTAGACAATCTGAATATTGAAAATGAAGATGTCTAGATTAGAGTCTTTTACTAGAGCCTTGATGGTGAGGCTAGAAAATGGTTTAGAGGATTGACCCCTGGATCCATTACTGGGATTGAGGCTCCAGATGATATTTTCTTGAGGTAGTGGGGGGATAAAAAAGACTTTATGTATTATATCACAAAGTTTGGGTCCCTGAAGAGGAAAGAGGGAGAACCAGTCTCTGATTTCTCCAAAAGATTCAATAAAATGTACAATAAGATCCCTGCTGAGATAAAGCCTGCAGAAGCCTCTGCCAAAATCATTTATGCTAGTGCTTTTGACCCCGATTTCTGCCTCTTGTTAAGATTTATGCTAGTGCTACTTCCTTGGCTCATATTGAATATGCATCCCTAGACATATAATCCAATGTGTTGGCAGTTATCAGACTTAGGAATAAAGACGATAGAGGGAGAGGGAGAGCTGAGGCATCAACCTCACGATCTTCTGCATCCCACCCTCAAGTGGATGAATTGAACAAGATGGTAAATTCCTTGTCTGTAGAGATGGAGAAGATGAAATTTGAAGGGAATAAAGGTTATAAGAATGTCCAAAATGTTGATAACAGAGGAAATTTAGGAAGGCCTAACAATGCTCCTCAGATCATGAAAAGGGAACAAAGGAACAGAGAGAGGGATGATCATAAAATCCAAACACCTCTCCAAATAACCTAGTTGCTGATGAGGATAGGGAAGAAGAAGAGATGGACCCTGAAATTCAATGTATTGGAGACACATCCCCTTTTCCCCATTTAACTCAATCTGCATACGAGGAGTCCCTTATAAATGGTCAAATAAATGAGGCGAGTAAGGGGGATAAAAAAAATAGTGGTCGCAATAAATACAATCTCAGGTCTAAGAAGAAAGAAGGGAAGTCCGATGACCCTGATCCAGCTCCCAAAGTAGAGAAGCCTGCTAAGATGCAACAAACAACAACAAAGAAAGGAAAGCTCAGAACCCCTCATCGATACCCAAATACCCTATCCCATAGGTGAGAGAATTTCTGAAGCCCCTTTCCTCCTTCAACTTTGAGCACGAAATCTAGAAAATTAGGATCCCTCTACCCCTCTCCAAGCTGGTCAAGCCTAAATATTTCAAAAGGAGACTCTCTAAGATATTGTAGTTCGAGCCCTCATCTCATCTCTCCAAATCAATCCAATTTCAAGATGAAAAGCCAACAGTCATCCTAGGTCCTATGGTAGAAGACATGGATGATTCACCCCCCCCTTCTATACCTTTCTGAACATACATGACAAGGTGCTGCATAACCGTCTGATGGATTCAGGGGCTTCCCATAATCTCATGCCTAAAAATTTCATGGAAGAGCTAGGACTAGAAATCACAAAAGCATATCATGATTTGTATTCTTTTCATTCTAGGAAAGTCCAATGTCTTGGGGTCATCAAAGATCTGGTCGTGACCTTGTTTTAGTTGCCCATGAAAAGTGTGGTCATGGACATTGTGGTAGCTGATGTTCCCCCCAAGTTTGGCATGCTGTTGTCAAGATCATGGATAAAGAGACTTGGGGGAACCTTGCAAATGGACCTCATATATGCCACTATTCCTGTGTTTGAGGGGGAGCATAGAAGACTATACACAAAATCTTGATTGGCCTATATCATTAGTGATGAAATAAACCCCACCAACTATCCTATCTTCACGCTTGACACTAATTTGGGATCCAGTTTATTACAACTCACTGACATTCCTGAGCCTCCTCTTAAACTCGGAAAGCAACCCACCACTTCTCCTAAAGCTTCCCCTTCCATTGGACCTATTTGGAAAATGTTCTTTGAAGGATCCTTTTCTAGGGAGAGCGTTGGTGCTCGAGTGGTTTTCATATCACCATCCCAAGAGACCATACTTTTGTCCTACATGCTAGAGTTTGAAACTACCAATAATGTAGCGGAGGATGAAGCTCTTGTTTTGGGTTTGAGGGCTGCAAAATACATGGGAATCAAATAGATATCTATGTTTGGGGATGCAGAACTGGTTGTAAATCAGGGCAAAAATCTTTACCAAGCCAAGCATCCGAGGCTCAGATCTTATAGGAATGAAGTGTGGGATTTAATTGACGTTTTTTTCTCGGCTTTCAACATTTCATTCATTCTGAGAGAGGAGAATACAGTCACTGATTCTTTGGCTATTTCAACAAGCAATTTCAGAGTCCCTCTTCCACCCAAGCTCAGGTATGATATAGAAGTAAAACACATACCTTCTATACCTGACAATGTTAAGCATTGGAAGGTATTTGAGGATGATCTTGAGATCAAGAGGTTCCTGGAAGCTATTGATGAATTTTATGCATTACTCATAGATCAGGATCCTGACTCTCAAAGTAACCCACATGCTGATGTATTTTTAAAGAAAATTGCTAATCATCATATTGTGCAGTTACCGAGCAATCACATTTCGAAGGGACTAGTCCCTTTGGAAAGGATATTTGATAGTAATGATGTAGCAATGAAGGCTTAGAGGTCGATTCATGATGTTGACATAGCTGACTGCAACATTGGCACAGATAAAGACCCTAAGTATGTGAGGCTGTCAAGTAGCCGTCAAGGGAGCAGAGGGTCGAGTATGCTGATTTATTAAAGGATTTTGCTGATGTGTTTGCCTGTACCTACAAATACCTCAAAACATATGACACTAGTGTTATTGAGCATAAGATTCCATTAAAGGAGGAGGCCAAACCATTTAGGTAGAAATTAAGACAAGTTAATCATATGCTACTGCCTATCATGAAGAGAGAGGTAAAGAAGCTACTGGATGCCCAGATTAGCGTGCCTTTGAGATATTGAGAGTGGGTGGCCAACCTGGTCCTCGTGAGAAAGAAGAGTGGGGAAATCATACTTTGTGTCGATTTTAGAAACCTAAACAGGAGCTCAAAGAAAGACAATTATCCCTTGCCGAAAATGGAACACATATTACAGAGGGTAACTGGTGCATCAAGGATATCCATGATTGACAAATTTTTGGTATACAATCAAATCTTGGTCCTGCCTGAGGACAAAGAAAAACAACCTTCGCCACTCCTTGGGGTACATTCATGTATGCCAAAATGCCCTTTGGATTAATGAACACAGGGGTGAACTTTCAGAGAGCCATGGATATCTCTTTCATTGGAGAAAAGGACAAGCTTGTGGTCATCTATCTAGATGACATTACAGTCTTCTCTAGATCAGATAGAGAGCATTGTGAGCATTTAAAAAGGGTTTTCCTGAAATGAAGGATATTTGGTCTCTCCTTAAACCCCAAGAAGTCTCTGTTTTCCATGAATGAGGGAAAATTGCTAGGCCACACAGTATGAGCTACGGGAGTCAGGATTGATCCCAACAGAGTTGAAGCAATTCGAACCTTGTCACTCCCGAGATCCAGGAAAGAGTTCCAGTATTTCTTGGGAAACATTAATTACTCATAAAATCCAAGTACTTGTTTCAACTGTGTCTTCTAGAGGCAGACACATGAGGTCTGCTCCACAGCTGCCTCTAGAGACTCCTGAAGTTGACCCAGAGAAACTTTTCAGAAGAAGAAAGACCCTTCAAGAAGGAACTTCAGTTGCTGAACTAGGTATTTCTGATAATTTTCACCATCCTCCTATAGCATCTCCAATAACTATTTCTCATTTTCTCGTTACACCCTCTGTTAGAGTTTCTAGAATTTTAAATTTCGGGAGTGTCCCTGTTGAGTTTTCCCCTCCTTGTTCAAGATTGGAAGGATAAGTCCTTGTCACTCATCTCTCCCCTGAAGTTGTACCATGTTTTATCCCAATAGCCTTTTCTTCAAATCCTCTGCTGTTTCCCTTTCCTCCCAGAAGCTCATCTCCAGTCTTCCCTGATCGAACCCCTTCCCATCCTAGTTCTCCTCCACCTATTATCCCTATGGTAGGTGAAAATCCTAGTAGAAATAGAATGGATGCCATAGTGGCTACAAGATATTCCCCTCTAGCCCTACCTTAGCCCATGAATGCTCTTCCTACCGGAGATTACCTAAAATACATGCCTAAGTTCACTGGAGAAGAAGACATGACTGCCGAAGAACACCTTGCTTCCTTCTACAGCTATGTATACAATCTGAATATTGAAAATGAAGATGTCTAGATGAGAGTCTTTGTCTAGAGCCTTGATGGTGAGGCTAGAAAATGGTTTGGAGGATTGACCCCTAGATCGATTATTGGGATTGAGGCTCCAGATGATGTTTTCTTGAGGCAGTGGGGGGATAAAAAAGACTTTATGTATTATATCACAAAGTTTGGGTTCCTGAAGAGGAAAGAGGGAGAATCAGTCTCCGATTTCTCTAAAATATTCAATAAAATGTACAATAAGATCCCTGCCGAGATAAAGCCTACAGAAGCCTCAGCCAAAATCACTTATGCTAGTTCTTTTGACCCCGATTTCTGCCTCCTGTTAAGATTTATGCTAGTGCTACTTCCTTGGCTCATATGAAATATGCAGCCCTAGAAGTATAATCCAATGTATTGGGTGTTAACAGAGTTAGGAATAAATATGACAGAGGGAGAGGGAGAGCTAATGCCTCAACCTCAGGATCTTCTGCATCCCACCCTCAAGTGGATGAATTGACCAAGATGGTGAAGTCCTTGTCTGTAGAGATGGAGAAGATGAAATTCGAAGGGAAGAAAGGTTATAAGAATGTCCAAAATGTTGATAACAAAGGAAATTTCGGAAGACATAAACAATGCTCCTCAGATCATGCAAAGGAAACAAAGGAACAGAGACAGGGATGATCATAAAATCCAAACACCTCTCCAAATAACCTAGTTGTTGATGAGGAGAGGGAAGAATAAGAGCTCGACCCTGAAATTCAATGTATTGGAGACACCTCCCCTTTTCCCCATTTAATTCAATATGCATACGAGGAGTCCTTATAGACGGTCAAATAAATGAGACGAGTAAGGGGGATAAGGAAAATAGTGGTCCCAATAAATACAATCTCAGGTCTAAGAAGAAAGAAGGGAAGTCTAAGTGCCCTGATCCAGCTCCTAGAGTAGAGAAACCTGCTAAATATGCAACAAACAACAACAAAGAAAGGAAAGCTCAAAACCCCTCATTGATACCCAAAGACCCTATCCTAGAGGTGAGAGAATTTCTGAAGCCCCTTTCCTCCTTCAACTTTGAGCACAAAATCCAGAAAATTAGGATACCTCTACCCCTCTCCGAGTTGGTCAAGCATGAATATTTCAAAAGGATCCTCTCTAAGATATTATATTTTGAGCCCTCATCTCATCTCTATGACTCAATCCAATTTCAAGATGAAAATCTAGCAGTCATCATAGGTCCTATGGTAGAAGACATGGATGATTCATCCCCCCCCTTCTATACCTCACTGAACATACATGACAAGGTGCTACATAACCGTCTGATGGATTCAGAGGATTCCCATAATCGCATGCCCAAAAATTTCATGGAAGAGCTAGGACTAGAAATCACAAAAGCATATCATGATTTGTATTCTTTTGATTCTAGGAAAGTGCAATGTCTTGGGGTCATCAAAGATCTGGTCATGACCTTGTTTCAGTTGCCCATGAAAAGTGTGGTCATGGACATTGTGGTAGATGATGTTCCCCCCAATTTTGGCATGCTGTTATCAAGATCATGGATAAAGAGACTTGGGGGAACCTTGCAAATGGACCTCATATATGCCACTATTCCTGTGTTTGGGGGGGAGCATAGAAGACTGTACAAAGAAGCTCAATTGGCCTATATCATTAGTGATGAAACAAACCCCACCATCCATCCTATCTTCTTGCTTGACACTGATTTGGGATCTAGTTTATTACAACTCACTGACATTCCTGAGCCTCCTCTTAAACTTAGAAAGAAACCCACCACTTCTCCTGAAGCTTCCCCTTGCATTGGACCTTTTTGGAAAATGTTCTTTGAAGGAGCCTTTTTCAGGGAGAGCGTTGGTGCTCGAGTGGTTTTCATATCACCATCCCAAGAGACCATACTTTTGTCCTACAAGCTAGAGTTTGAAACTACCAATAATGTAGTGGAATATGTAACTCTTGTGTTGGGTTTGAGGGTTGAAAAATACATGGGAATCAAAGAGATATATGTGTTTGGGGATGCCGAACTGGTTGTAAATCAGGTCAGAAATATTTACCAAGACAAACATCAGAGGCTCAGATCTTATAGGAATGAAGTGTGGGATTTAATTGATAGTTTTTTCTCGGCTTTCAACATTTCATTCATTCTGAGAGAGGAGAATACAGTGGATAATTCTTTGGTTTTTTCGACAAGCAATTTCAGAGTCCCTCTGCCACCCAAGCTCAGGTATGATATAGAAGTAAAATACATACCTTCTATACCTGACAATGTCAAGCATTGGAAGGTATTTGAGGATGATCTTGAGATCAAGAGGTTCGCGGAAGCTGTTGATGAATTTTCTGCATTACTCATAGACCAAGATCCTGACTCTCAAAGTAACCCACACGCTGATGTATTTTTAAAAAAATTTGCTAATCATCATATTGTGCAGTTACCGAGCAATCACATTTCGAAGGGACTAGTCCCTTTGGAAAGGATATTTGACAGTAATGATGTAGCAGTGAAGGCATAGAGGCCAATTGATGATGCTGACATAGCCGACTGCAACATTGGCACATAGAAAGAACCTAAGTATGTCAGGATGTCAAGTAGCCTGTCAAGGGAGCAGAGGGCCGAGTATACTGAGTTATTAAAATAATTTGCTGATGTGTTTGCTTGGACCTACGAAGACCTCAAAACATATGACACCAATGTTATTGAGCATAAGATTCCATTAAAGGAGGAGGCCAAACCATTTAGGCATAAATTAAGACAAATTAATCCTATTCTACTGCTTATCATGGAGAGAGAGGTAAAGAAGCTACTGGATGCCCAAATCATCATGCCTTTGAGATATTCAGAGTTGGTGGCCAACCTGGTCCCGGTGAGAAAGAAGAGTGGGGAAATCAGACTTTGTGTCGATTTTAGGAACCTAAATAGGAGCTCAAAGAAAGACAATTACCTCTTGCTGAAAATCGAACAGATATTACAAAGGGTAACTGGTGCAGCAAAATATCCATGATTGACGACTTTTCAGGATACAATCAGATCTTGGTCCTACCTAAGGATAGAGAAAAGACAACCTTTACCACTCCTTGGGGTACATTCATGTATGCCAAAATTCCCTTTGGATTGATGAATGCGGGGGTGAACTTTCAGAGAGCCATGGATATCACTTTCATTGGAGAAAAAGACAAGTTTGTGGTCATCTATCTAGATGAAATTACATTCTTCTCTAGATCAGATAGAGAGCACTGTGAGCATTTAAAAAGGGTTTTCCTGAAATGCAGGATATTTGGTCTCTCCTTAAACCCCAAGAAGTCTCTGTTTTCCATGAAGGAGGGAAAATTTCTAGGCCACATAGTATGAGCTGAGGGAGTCAGGATTGATCCCAGGAGAGTTGAAGCAATTCAAACCTTGTCACTCTCGTGATCCAGGAAAGAGTTCCAGTCTTTCTTGGGAAAAATTAATTACTCATAAAATCCAAACACCTGTTTCAGCTATGGCTTCTAGAGGTAGACACATGAGGTCTATCCCATAGCTGCCTCTAGTGACTCCTGAAGATGACTCGTAGAAAATTGTCAGAAGAAGAAAGACCCTTCAAGAAGGAACTTCAGCTGCTGAACTAGGTATTTTTGATAATTTTCAGCATCCTCCTATAGTAGCTCCAATAACTATTTCTCATTTTCCTGTTACACCCTCTGTTGGAGTTTCTAGAATTTTAAATTTCGGGAGTGTTCCTGTTGAGTTTTTTCCTCCTTGCCTGGGATTGGAAGGATAAATCCTTGTCACTCATATCTCCCTTGAAGTTGTACTGTGTTTTGTTGGCAGCCAATTCAATTTTTTCAATTACCCTAAAAGCTGCCTACACCTATGTCTCTTGAACTTCAAATTTCTGTCGCATTTTGCAAATAGAAGACATTTTCATTTCATGCGACACTTGCAAATTGATTTCGATTTAGTTTTCACGACTGAAAGCGTGAAAAATCCTCCATCGTTATTTGGACTGTCATGATATTCTCATTGATTTTCTGAAAGGCACTTACCTTTGGTTTGTTATTAAGTGGCTGGAATGATTTTTCGAACTATGTCCATTTGCCTATTCTTACTATTGTGCAACTTGATTTTTATTTGATTGATAAGGTATTGAGCATGTAAACTTATGGGTTATATTTGATTTCATAAGGGTCATGGTTAATCTTGTTTTATATAGTGTGATCCTTATTATTATAAGCTCTTAGCTTGCCAATTTTATAAAATCATTAGTTACAATGTTATAAACTTTGATTACACATTATGCAACAAGCGCATGGGTAACATATGAGTTTGACTTCACATTGAATGGCAATAGTTTGAAGTTATGCAATGGCGCGTTGATTAAACATTTGGGTTTTTGATTTAACGTTGGTTTGAATTATTATACGCGTTGATTTAACTTTGGGTTTGATTTTATATTGAACGTTCATGATTTAAAACCATAGATTGGCACATTGGTATATTATCATCCACCATTTAAATCTTGAGTTGGCCGAATATTTTGGTTTATGTTATGATTGATGGAACATCGTTGTACTTTACCATTACTATTTTGCATGGCGGTGAACTAACCCACCACCTTCGCACGCACACATTAATTTTCCTCCCCTTTCATCGTTCTCAGCTGTTAGCCCAAACGATTGTTGCTCCTGTGTATTGTTGTGTTCAATCCAAACCCTACCATGCGCTCGCACCATGTCTCCAGTCGTAAGGGCTGAGCCCAATGGTAGCCAGGCATTGTTGATGTTCGATGGTGCTTACAGCGACCTTGAGGAATTTGGATGGCTGCCGTTCATATGAAATTTTGATGGCTTTAACCCTTGCGTGGCTCGGCAATTTTCATTAACCTTTGATGGCTGCCGAGCCAAGGTTGGGGATGTGCAATTGGAAATTGACGAGAAATTTCTTAGTTTAGCTACCGGTCTGCCTGCTGTCGGACAGAGATGGTCAAAAAATTTCAAAGTGGAAGATGTCCCGTGGACATTGCTCTTCTAGTCACGAAGGGTGAGCTCCTGTGACAAAGGTTTGCCCGCGAATATGCTCAAGAAACGTTGGCATGAATTGTTGATGATAACCAAGCAGTTTATCACCTGCGAGGGCCGGTATGGTTTCGTTTTCTTGTACCACCTTTGACTACTTATGGTTTTCATGGGCTATGAACTTAATATGCCTTATTACTTTCATAGGAGTCTGTTTAAAATGTCTAAAAGATACAAATGGAACCAGGCCGATAACATCCTTTTTCACTTTGGGTTAATTAAAATGCTTGTGGTTTGTCATTTGGGGTTACACCAAGACTGTTGGAATGATTTTCTTATTCACAATAATTTTGATGATTCAAGCCCACCACAGGTTGACAAACCTGTGGTGAACGAGAGCAATTCAGTACCCCCTGTGCCTTACAGTGCTCTGTTACCTAAACCCCTACCCGACTCACCTACTGACCTACCCAATTCTATGACCACAGATGTGGAAAATGTTAAACCCATGGCTAAAAGGCCTAAGGCCAAACCTACTGCGAATTCCAAAGGCAAAAAGAATGCTTGATTAATCTCTCGCATGGCAAGAAACAAACCGAGACCTCCTGTCAACTCTGACCCTATTATGGTGAGTGAAGATTCTGACTCAGAGGTTGAACATTACCTGGTAAGTGAGTATCCCTATTCAGAAGGTCTGTGTGACAAACCCTCATACGATTTTGTGAAAAACCTACCACCTTTCTTGCAAAATGATCCCAATTATCCAGGCATCAAAATGCCTTGTGAAACCCCCGGTGACTCGTCAAAACCCCCTCCTGCTCTATCCTAACCAGCTGCTCCACCATGTGATCAGTGTGGCTCATGGTTAGAAAGGTATTACCTTGATGTGCCAATGCTACAGTCCAGAATCCATGCTCTGGAGGATCAAGTTGCAAGGCTCACTAGTCAGAAGGCTAAATTGCTATCCACTGATAAGAAACAACGAACAATAGGTTCGATTTTGTTTAAGAACGTGGAGTCGGCTACAACGGTCGTCAATTCAAAATTGGCATAGCTCGAGCAACCTCACTGGTATGAATATCACCTATTTATATGATAAACCCACAGCTCTGTTTACACCATGGATTTTCTTTGTCACATAAGCATGCATTATTGTATATAATCTTGTTTTGATAAATCGAATTTTGTTTCCTGGATTAGTTTTGATTGGATTTGGCTTTGATTCGATTGATCGTGGGATAGATTTGATTGTTTTAATTTGGCTTCAATTGAATACTCTGTTGATTATTGAAGTTGTTAATAACTTTTCTAAACACAGGCCGTTTCTGGTATTCCAATTTTGAGCACAGTCAATATCTCATTTTGAATTGGTTATATTCTATACGATATGGTTGGCAATTATGGTTAACTATTATGATTTTATATTCCATGTCTTTTTGACCAATTCAAATACCATTCTGTTATTGCATAACCAAACTACGAATAGTCCATTCACATTGTTTGACCATGTTATCAGTCCGATTCATATTACAACAAATATATTGTTTAAATTTGTGATTATGCCCAGGATTAGATTTGTTTCTATATTTGACTCAATCACGATTCGATTCGATTCTTGCCCAGTTTACGATTATCACCTCTGTCGATTTGATGACAGTTGTGATCATTATTTTTGGGTCATGTCTGTTGACTGTGTAACACTCAGTGATCGGAGTCTATGGAAAAGTTTGGTTGATGTTGTTATGTATGTTTCATTTTTGACTATAATCGTAACAACCTTTCCATATTGGTATTTGATTAAAACAATATGAATCTTATGCACATTGTTACAGCCGTAACAAATCGATTATGATTGTGTTCGATTATGATTGTATTGATTATGATTGTGTTTGATTACATCGTATCTTATACGATATGATTCACTCCTTAATTTTGTTTGGATATGAAACAATTTGGTTACTATTTGACCCGATTTTATAGCAACTAAAACAGAGCATTCTTATCTTGTTTCGATTGCATCCTTTTCGATTTTGTTTAATTTGAATGATAAATTTGCTTGAACCATTAGTGATTTGTTTTTTAATGTTTATTAAAAGAAAATTAAATTGGATTGTTTTTAAAAGATTTCGTTTGATTTCTATCTGGTCCTGTACGCTATTTTAGACCAGCTACAGAATCATATGATTATGTAGCTAAGTCTGTAGGATCAAATTTTTGTTATTTTGTTACTGAAATATCTCTCTAATTTGATAATTGTGTTCTATTGCAGGTAAATTCGAAATTGCAGTTGAGTTTATGAGCAGTTAGGGGATATTTCAAAGATTTCTCTTGCATTTTGATTTCCTAGTTTAGTTGATTTTGGGATATTTCCCAGATTATGTAAAAAATTTTGATATTATCCATATGGAGGTTTTACCCTGTRGAGAGACTTATATATACTTATGATTTTTGTAATAATGTTCATCCTCATTCGTGGGAGAACAAGGATATGGAGTTATAATACAGACTGAAGCAGAACTTGGTGTTTTGTCACAGCTTTAGCTTCTCATTATATCAACATTTTGTTTCATGTTGTGTGTATCAATTTGTATATGGTTTATGACTACTTTAGCTATCTTGATCATGTGCAAATGATATAATTTTAATCACTGTAATCCATATCTGGTTTCTTCCAAGTGCATAAAAGATATAACAATTGTCTAATTCAGTTTGTGAATAACAGGGTTACCTTCTTCATGAATTGAATTGTTAAATATAAGTTTTTGCATAACAAGTTTCCCTTATTGCAGAGATTTATAATCATATAATTGTTATGATCTTTTATGTCTTGCTTATCCTGTAAATAACTCGAAGAGCAGCACAGCCAATCGTTTACGAAAATCTTTGGGATTAACCGGTGCGAGTTTACTTCCTCCGACCAGCTTCGAAGTCATCATACGCAGGATAAACTAGGAGCGCTTCCAGGTTAGCTAGTCTTTTGTTTGTTGTTTTTATTAGTAGTTTATTTCAGATATTAGTTTAATTTAGAGTTAGTATATTAGATCGTTTAATTTCAGTAGTTCTATTTCTTATTCATAAAATATAAAAAATCAAAAAGATCTCTGGCTGTCTTAGGACAGAAAACACACGAGTTTTGCAGGTTTTAATTAAATCTGTAGGCTGTTTATAGTTTATATTTGTGAATAAGTAATATTGCAGCTGGTAAATTAGATAGTTGATTTGAGTTATTATATTAGTAATTAGTAGATTGTATATAATAGTTACAATAGTTATATTTAGTTTTGATTTTATTTAATCGACTGTTTTAATTAGATTAGTGTATTAGTTTAGTTTAGTTAGTTTAGTTTCCTTTAGTTAGTTTTAGTTAGTTTTATTTGTTTCAGATAGATTAGTTAGTTTGGGTTAGTTATTTCTTTGGTTTTCTTAGGAGACCTTAGAGCGGCCAACGGATCCGTTAAAACCGTCAGGGTGGTTCATTACAAACGGCTTGGGTTATTTAGACAACCCCGGACCGTTTCCACTCTCTTAATTGACGGACGAACATATTCTCTCGTCAACATGTTTTAGCTCGATATCCTTTTCTTCAAATCCTCTTCCATTTCACTTTCCTCCTAGAAGCTCAGCTCCAGTCTTCCCTGATCGAACCCCTTCCCCTCCTAGTTCTCCTCCACCTATTATCCCTATGGCAGGTGCAAATCCCCCTAGAAATAGAATGGATGCCATATTGGCTACAAGATACGCCCCTATAGTCCTACCTTAGCCCATGAATGCTCTTCCTGCTGGAGATTACCTAAAATACATGCCTAAGTTCAATGGAGAAGAAGACATGACTGCTGAAGAACACCCTGTTGCCTTCTACAGTTATGTAGACAATATGAATATTGAAAATGAACATGTCTGGATGAGAGTCTTTGTCCAGAGTCTTGATGGTGAGGCTAGAAAATGGTTTAGAGGATTGACGCCTGGATCCATTATTGGGATTGAGGCTCCAGATGATGTTTTCTTGAGGCAGTGGGGGGATAAAAAATACTTTATGTATTATATCACAAAGTTTGGGTCCCTGAAGAGGAAAGAGGGAGAATCGGTCTCTGATTTCTCCAAAATATTCAATAAAATGTACAATAAGATCCCTGCTGAGATAAAGCCTACAGAAGCCTCTGCCAAAATCACTTATGCTAGTGCTTTTGACCCCGATTTATTCCTCTTGTTAAGATTCATGGTAGTGCTACTTCCTTGGCTCATATGAAATATGCATCCCTAGAAGTATAATCCAATGTATTGGTAGTTAATAGACTTAGGAATAAAGATGACAGAGGGAGAGGGAGAGTTGAGGCCTCAACCTCAGGATCTTCTGCATCCCACCCTCAAGTGGATGGATTTACCAAGATGGTGAAGTCCTTGTCTACAGAGACGGGGAAGATGAAATTTGAAGGGAAGAAAGGTTATAAGAATGTCCAAAATGCTGATAACAGAGGAAATTTCAGAAGGCCTAACAATGCTCCTTAGATCATGCAAAGGGAACCAAGGAACAAAGAGAGGGATGATCATAAAATCCAAACACCTCTTCAAATAACCTAGTTGCTGATGAGGAGAGGGAAGAAGAAGAGCTTGACCCTGAAATTCAATGTATTGGAGACACCTTCGCTTTTCCCCATTTAACTCAATTTGCATATGAGGAGTCCCTTATAGATGGTAAAATAAATGAGCCGAGTAAGGGGGATAAGGAAAAGAATGGTCCGAATAAATACAATCTTAGGTCTAAGAAGAAAGAAGGGAAGTCCGATGGCCCTAATCATTCTCCCAGAGTAGAGAATCCTGCTAAAGATGCAACAAACAAAAAAAAAGAAAGGAAATCTTAGAACCCCTCATCGATACCCAAAGACCCTATCCCAGAGGTGAGACAATTTCTGAAGCCCCTTTCCTCCTTCAACTTTGAGCATGAAATCCAGAAAATTAGGATCCCTCTACCCCTCTCCAAGCTGGTCAAGCATGAAGATTTCAAAAGGAACCTCTCTAAGCTATTTCAGTTTAATCCCTCATCTCATCTCTCCGACTCAATCCAATTTCAAGATGAAAAGCCAGTATCCATCCTAGGTCCTATGGTAGAAGACATGGATGATTCATCCCCCCCCTTCTATACCTCACTGAACATACATGAAAAGGTGATGCATAATCATCTGATGGATTCAGGGGCTTCCCATAATCACATGCCCAAAAACGTTATGGAAGAGCTAGGACTAGAAATCACAAAAGCATATCATGATTTGTATTCTTTTGATTCTAGGAAAGTCCTATGTCTTGGGGTCATCAAAGACCTGTCTGTGACCTTGTTTCATCTGCCCATGAAAAGTGTGGTCATGGACATTGTGGTAGCTAATGTTCCCCCCAAGTTTGGCATGCTATTGTCAAGATCTTGGATAAAGAGACTTGGGGGAACCTTGAAAATGGACCTCATATATGCCACTATTCCTGTGTTTGGGGGGAGCATAGAAGACAGTACAAAGAAGCTCAATTGGCCTATATCATTAGTGATGAAACAAACCCCACCATCCATCCTATCTTCTTGCTTGACACTGATTTGGGATCCAGTTTATTAGAACTCACTGACATTCATGATCCTCCTCTTAAACTTAGAAAGCATCCCACCGCTTCTCCTGAAGCTTCCCCTTCCATTGGAACTTTTTGGAAAATGTTCTTTGAAGGAGCCTTTTCCAGGGAGAGCGCTGGTGCTCGAGTGGATTTCATATCACCATCCCAAGAGACCATACTTTTGTCCTACAAGCTAGAGTTTGAAACTACCAATAATGTAGCGGAGTATGAAGCTCTTGTGTTGGGTTTGAGGGCTGCAAAAGACATGGGAATCAAAGAGATATACGTGTTTGGGGATGACGAACTGGTTGTAAATTAGGTCAGAAAGATTTTACCAAGCCAAGCATCTAAGGCTCAGATCTTATAGGAATGAAGTGTGGGATTTAACTGACAGTTTTTTCTTGGCTTTCAACATTTCATTCATTTCGAGAGAGGAGAATATAGTGGCTGATTATTTAGCTGTTTCGACAAGAAATTTCAGAGTCCCTCTACCACCTAAGCTCAGGTATGATATAGAAGTAAAATACATACCTTCTATACCTGAAAATGTCAAGCATTGGAAGGTATTTGAGGATGATCTTGAGATAAAGAGGTTCCTGGAAGTTGTTGATGAATTTTCTGCATTACTCATAGACTAGGATCCTGACTCTCAAAGTAACCCACATGCTGATGTATTTTTAAAGAAAATTGCTAATCATCATATCGTGCAATTACCGAGAAATCACATTCTGAAGGGACTAGTCCCCTTGGAAAGGATATTTGACAGTAATGATGTAGCAGTGAAGGCTCAGAGGTCGATTGGTGATGCTTACATAGCCGACTGCAACATTGGCACAGATAAAGACCCTAAGTATGCGAGGCTGTCAAGTAGCCTGTCAAGGGAGAAGAGGGCCGAGTATGCTGAGTTATTAAAGGAATTTGCTGATGTGTTTGCCTGGACCTATGAAGACCTCAAAACATATGACACCAGCGTTATTGAGCATAAGATTCCATTAAAGGAGGAGGCCAAACCATTTAGGTATAAATTAAGACAAATTAATCCTATGCTACTTCCTATCATGGAGAGAGAGGTAAAGAAGCTACTAGATGCCCAGATCATCGTGCCTTTGAGATATCGAGAGTGGGTGGCCAACCTAGTCCTGGTGAGAAAGAAGATTGGGGAAATCAGACTTTGTGTTGATTTTAGGAACCTAAATAGGAGCTCAAAGAAAGACAATTACCCCTTGCCGAAAATGGAACACATATTACAAAGGGTAACTGGTGCATCAAGGATATCCATGATTGATGAATTTTCGGGATACAATCATATCTTGGTCCTACCCAAGGACAGAGAAAAAACAACCTTCACCACTCCTTGGGGTACATTCATGTATGCCAAAATGCCCTTTGGATTGGTGAACGTGGGGGCGACCTTTCAGAGAGCCATGGATATCGCTTTCATTGGAGAAAAGGACAAGCTTGTGGTCATCTATCTAGATGACACTACAGTCTTCTCCAGATCAGATAGAGAGCACTGTGAGCATTTAAAAAGGGTTTTCCTGAAATGCAGGATATTTGGTCTCTCCTTAAACCCCAAGAAGTCTCTGTTTTCCATGAAGGAGGGAAAATTTCAAGGCCACATAGTATCAGTTGAGGGAGTCAAGATTGATCCCAGTAGAGTTGAAGCAATTTGAACCTTGTCACTCCCGAGATCCATAAAAGAGTTCTAGTCTTTCTTGGGAAAAATTATTTTTCTGAGAAGATTTGTTTCCAACTTTGCTGAGATGGTAAATCTTATGAAAACCATGTTGAGGAAATGAAACAAAGTCAAATGGATTTTCGAGTCTTGAAATTCCTTTGATCAGATAAAGAAGGCCTTGATTGAAGCACCTATGCTTATTAGTCCTGATTACTCAAAGTATTTCATCATTTTTTAATTTTCTTCATTCGACACTGTAGTGACTGTTTTGTTGCAGAAAAATGATGAAGGGTTGGAGCAGCCCATTTCCTTTTTCAGTAGGGCATTGGGAGACGCTGAGGTGAAATATGACATCATGGAGAAACATGCCTATGCTTTGGTTAAAGCTCTCAAATCTTTCAGAGTCTATGTCCTACAATAAAAATTCATCTCATATGTCCCTTCAACTTCTGTTAATGAAATTCTCATCCAGCCATACATAGATGGAAGGCGGAGCCGATGGATTGCCAAAATCCTTGAATTTGATCTAGAGATCAAGCCCACCAAATTGATCAAAGGTCAAGGTTTAGCCAGGCTACTGGCTGAATAAAATTGCAAAGATTTGGGGGTAAATTTCATCAATAATTACTCAGAAAATTAGTAGTCTAAGTTGTCTGATACAAATGCTCAGGAAGACCCCCCATTAGTAGGATGTCCTTGGTACAAGGACGTCATATATTTTCTACATAAATTGTAGCCTCCCGATGGCATGCAATAGAACAAGGAAAGAGATTTAAAGCTCAAAGCAATCAGGTATTGCCTTATTGACTAGGTCTTGTGTTGGAAAGACCCTTTAGGAGTGCTTTTGAGATGTTTAAACCCACAGGAGGCACAAAAGATTATATTTGATTTCCATGATAGCTTCTGTGGGGGACTCATTTCTGGGAAACCACAGCCTACAAAATCCTTAGGGCTGGGTACTACTAGCCTATTCTATTCGCTGATGTCTGTGCAAAGATCAGGTCTTGCATCAAATGTCAAAAATTCTCTGGAAAGAAACGACTCAATTCTCTACCATTAAAGCCCGTAGTGGCTTCAGGACATTTTTAGTAGTGGGGCCTAGACTTTATTGGGGAAATCCATCCTCCTTCAAGTAGTCAACATAGGTGGATATTAACTACAACAGATTATTTCACCAAATGGATAGAAGTTGTGCCCACGAGGAGTGCCTCTCACAAGGTGATCATTGGTTTTCTGGAGGATATTATAGTAAGGTTTGTTTGCCCAAGCAGAATTGTCACTGATAATGCTACGACCTTCAAGGCTGAACCACTGATCAAGTTTTATCAGCAGTTTAGAATTGCATTGATTCACTCTACCCCCTACTACCCCCAAGTGAATGGACTGGCAGAGTCCTCTGACAAAAGCCTTATAAATGTTATCAAAAGACTGTTAGAGGACAACAAGAAAGAATGGTATTCAAAGATCAAATTTTATCTGTAGGCTGATAGAGTAACAACAAAGAGGTCCCTAGGCATCTCTCCTTTCCAACTTGCATATGGGGTCGAAGCATTTTTTCCTTCCCAACTCGCCCTGCCAGTGGAGAAATTCTTCAAAGACTGCCATAGAGAGCCCGATGACATGATCATGAGAATTCATCAACTAGTAGAAGTGCAATAGGAAAGAGAGTAGATTTTGGACATAGCGCATCACCGTTAGTAGAAAATCAAGCATGCCTTTGACAGGAAGAGCAATAAGGAGGATTTCCAGCTAGGAGATCTAGTACTCAAATGGGACGTGCCCAAACATGACAAGGGTAAGCATGGAAAATTTGAAGCCCTTTGGATCGACCCCTTCAAAATTTCTGAAACGTTTCCAAACAACACTTACATGTTGCAGAATTTGGAAGGAGATGAAGTTCTTGGTGGCCCTGTAAATGGGCACTTCCTGAAAACGTTTTTTGTTTAAAGCCTCAATTGGTGTCTCACCATTGTAAATACCATCTCCGTTTTATGATTATTTTTTTTTAGTTTTAGTAGGAGACTCCATAACCCAACAACTAATACACTAGAACTACTTGATCTTGGTAGCTCACATGGAGAATGCCATCCCCCGTGGAGCCAAATGTTATCACATGAAGTTGTCAAGGCCTGTAGGCATGTGTCGATTTACTCGAGTCTGTACCCTTGCCCCTTTTTTCTCTATTTTTGTTGGCCATGTCCTTATTTTTCCCCCCTTTGTAGTTAGTAGAGCCGTTTTCTATTTTCCCTTTCTGTTTTGAAGTCTCACTCACTCGACCTCTGTCACTAATACTTTTTTTTTCTTGAGCCCTCTGCCAGTCATTCGAGTAATTGTTCACATGCCGCAGTCATCAGAAGCAATCACAACACTTGAAGCATTTTAATGTGGTCTTAGTTCAAGCGAGCGAGCAAGATCAGTGTTCAACGATGCAGATTCTTCAAGAAGATCAGATCGATGGCCATCAGGTGATCGAGACCATTCAGTTGCATGAGAAATAACATCAGGCAGAGTCATGAAATCACGAGGTCCATCCTATCCATTGGTGCTACGAAGTACACGTGGTGCGCGATCAGAGTTTCATGGGTTCACGAGATGGAGCGTTCAAGGAGAAAGTCATCATAACTCACAAAATGTGAAATCACGATGAGATCACAACAATTTATCAAAGGAGAGAGATGGACCGTTGGATAAGATTTTTGCGATTTCACAACTCGGGGTTTTAAGCACGAAGCACATCATGAGTTCACGAAATGCGAAATCATGATGCGCCTAAGAGTTAGTCTCACGATCATAGCCTAGAGTCATATGAAAAGAGGGGCCAAAGAAAGGTAAGCACCTGGATGAACGACGGGTGGCTAGGGCCATTTGAGGAACTGATTGTGGCCCTCAGATTCGAGGCAAATCCAACCATTGATCTAGATGGGCAGTTTCTCAATTTTGGGCGTCGGGATATTTGAAGTCAAGAGGAGTGAAAACTTCCGAAATGAGAAACCCCAAAATTTCATAAGTACGAGGTCATGGCTCGAGGTCACGTGGGGCAAGGAAGAGAGCTGCACCAAATAACCAAAGTGCCCAAGTTGTTCACAGAGAAATATCCGCGGGGCCTAGAGGTGCCAAAATTGACTCAAAGGAGTCGTGAGCCTGATTGGAACATTCATGGGTGTTAGGTCTCACCCTAATCCTTATGAAAGCAATTAATGAATATGGGAAGGTGGTTGAAACCTCATTTCACCACATAAATGGAAGGCATGGGAAATCTGGCTGTGGAGGGCATACTTTCAGCCGAGAGTTCTCTGTCATGGATTTTCTTACGAATCCCATACCGATATGAACTTCCATCTGACAGAAGAATGTAAGTGCAGCTTGACAGAAGAAGACTCAGATGCCAAGCTTTAAATTCAATGACCGGAATGTGCTTATGAGGGGAGCAAGTTGCTTTGAGTATATATACTCATTTTTTATATTTTGTAAGGTTGATGGTAGAGCAAAGCTCTCGTATTGTAAATTTTTAGTAAAGCCTCTAGCTTCTAGTTATGTATCTATATTTGAGACTTCTTGTTTAATATAAGTCAGCTTCCTTTCATCTCTTTGTGTTAAAACACTCGGGCATGGGTGATCCAGTCGAGGGTAGTTATGTTTCTGTGATGTATGTTTGATCACAGTAACATCACCACCAATTTTAATCAGCTTCTTGTGTTTTATTTTCCCTCATATACTGGGAGCTCGGGCATGGATGTTCCAGTCGAGTTGTTGTGACTACTTTCTAATGTATGATTGATTGTAGAGTTGTTATAGCATTTTTAGTTCCTTGAAGTTGTGAATTCGAGAGGATATTGAATTTGAAGCTTTTCCTCCTTAGGCTGTTGGATGACCGGATGTCCCTAGCATATATTTTCACTCTCCTTAAAGTTCTTCCCCCTACTTAACACTATACCAAACTTATTGATTGAAGTTAGACCAAGACGTCACTTACTTGTGCTTTTCGGCCTAGTTTTCTGAGTTATAGCGATATAATCATGAGTTTGCATCCATTAGACCACCTTTAAATTTATTCATTGTGACATAAAACTGATGGGTATCAGGCTTACCTATGCAACAATCCAAGGGTGACTTTTGGTGATAACACTTTCCTTCTAATAATTTCATTGTTGTTCGAGCCTTTGAGAATATTGGCATATCTTTTAGACTTTTCTTAATTTTCCTTTTCTTATGTCTTTGTGGCCTTAATGATTTCATCTCCCTCAGGGGTATTTTGTTTTTTATCGTAGCCAAGACCCGTCTTTATGAATGGTGACCTTTGGCAACTGAGACTATTATCTAATATTTCATTACTCTTTCCAAACTTGAAGCTTCTATTCAACTGATCTATTTTTTTCTCTATTTGCTTTCTTATGGAAATGATTTAAGATTATAGATTCTCTCAATTTTCTTCCTTTCATTTCAGTTGGCTTCTCACCACTTCTTCTATCCTATTTTTCTCTTCTAGTTGAGTCTTCATGATTATAATTGTCTTCTCTATTTCTTCAAGATCATGATCCTTCTCTTCATGTTTCTGAAATTGCTTCTTTTGCTTTTTTTTCTTAAGCTTGTATATTTTTTCTAAGGCACTGGCGAATTTTTATTCAAGATATTCTTCTTCTAAATCTGTTTTTGCGTTCTGATTATCTTCATTTCATTCATCAACATGCTTTGTTTCCATGGTTTTGGAGAGATATTCTTCTTGATAATTTTTTTTTAGCTTGTCCCAAATCTGTTTAGTTGATGTACACTTCATTCCCTTGATAGTCTCAGAATATGATATGCCACTCAATATGGCATCTATTACTTTTTCATTGTTTTCACTTGACTCCTTCCTTACTTCATCTGTATAATATGTTGTGACTGATTGCCAAATACCAAACCCAAGGGCCTGCAAATATATATTCATTCTTATAATCCATGACACATAGTTTGTTCCATCAAACAAAGGAGCTCTATTTGTAGGAAGATCTTCCTTATAATCCATATGTGCTCAAGATCTGCCTTCCAATGTTTAAACAATTTCTGAAGGAACCTGTTCTGATACCAATTGTTGAACTTATGCTTATATTGAGAGGGGGGGGGGTGAATCAATATTCTATACTTTTTACTTTATTTAACCATTCATCAATTATTCATTAGCTAGGAAACAATAATCACATATAAACTTAAATCATAATGCATTGAGTTTAACTTGTAAAATATTGTGAAATAAAACAATAAAATTATCTTTATAAATGTCTATAGGCACCAACCTACTATTACAAATATTGTAGTCACCAACCTATTGGAGACACCAATATCCTTAACTGAGCACCAAATTAGCAAGATATAGGCACCAATCTACTGGAGGCACAAATCTCCTCAACTGAGCACAAACTCAACAATATGTAAGCACCAACCTACTGTAGACACCAATCCCCTTAACTATGCACCAACACAATAAGATATGTGTAGACACAAATCCCCTTAACTATGCACCAAATCAATAAGATATGCGTAGACACCAATCCAATATATTCATATACATAGTACTTCTGAATTCACTTGCATGCTTCATTCCACAAACAATCTTTTTCAAACCCTATAAATCCTCATAACATCTTTGCCATAATGTAATCATTGATGACAACATCCACTGACAACAACATCCACTAACAACAACATCCACTAGAGGAAACATCCACTAATGACAACATCACAACCTCAAAACAGTGTACAAGGCAACATCACATGCCTTCAATCCTTCATATCGCACCTTGAGAGCAAGAAAGACCTCAAATAAAATCCCTTAGACTTCTCTTGCACACCTTTATATCCCATAAAGACACCCCAAAACATTTAACACACCTCAAATCACTTCTACGCACCTCAAACTTGATCTCTTGTTTGGTTTCTCTAAAAATGTGCACATATATCTTGTATTTATAGTAATTATGTCCCCAGTTTCTGGGCCAAACTGTAAATACTGGTTGAGATGACCTCAATTTTCTAGTTGGCTTGTCGGATGGAAAAAGTTATATCTCCTCATTCCTATGGATTTAGAGGGAATTTTGTATATCATTGAAAAGGTCGTGGAATAAGATTTCCAATCATATAACTTGTGCTCCAATTTGAGCTATGTATGTAGGGTAAAAATTCCTGCAAAGATAGGGTATCCAAAATGATCATAAAAAATACTAAAGTAATACTTTCTACAATCTCCATATTGAAATCTTTATCTTGGACATCTCTAGGCTTTCAATATTTATCTTGGACATTTGTATGCTCCCCCTGCCTTTGAAATCAATGAAAATAATATTTCCAACAAACCATTGTAACATCAATGATCATATTGAAGATAAGTGTTGGAAGCCACATATTGAATTGAGTCAAAATAATCACAAGGAGGCCACTTTATTAGAGTAAATTGTGATTTGATTTCCTAGATGAGTAATTCCTTTACCCATTTTTCATAAAACTTTGTAAAAAATTATACACTAGTTTAAGGATAAGGAGGACTTGAATTTTACACTTGAGTATAAGTTGGGGAAATATTATGAGTTATTTCTAAACTATCATGGATATTCCATTGGAACATTTTGTCACAGTAGATGTTAAGCCCTAATGTTGGCCCATTACCCCTTAATTGGGGCATATTAGATTAGTAATGCTATTTTATTTATGTCGGCTTTAGGCCATTAGTTGTAATTTAGATTAGTAATGTTATTTTAATTATGTCGGCTTTAGGCCATTATTTGTAATTAT